>CM038679.1:607206335-607469004 GCA_021605205.1 Aegilops longissima | reverse complement strand
TAGGTGCCGGGCAAGCCACCGTCATGATGTTGTGTTTGAAGGCTGCAAGGGCCTCGACATCCGGACAATCGACGATTTGATTTTTCTTGGTTAGGAACCTGTCCGTAATTGTCCGCCGATTCTCCGGCTGCTGAATTATGTGGCTTAGGTCATCGACGCTCCGTGGTCGCACATATGTGCCCTGAAATTGTCGAGGAATGCGGCTTCCGTGTCTTCCCAACAACCAATTGACTCGCCGGCAAGCTGTTAAGCCAATGCCGGGCTGGTCCTTTAAGCTTGAGTGGAGGTATTTGATGGCGTAGATCATCACCGCGGGCCATGTGGATGTGAAGGAGATAGTCCTCGATCCAAACCGCAGGATCTGTTGTGCCATCGATGATTCAATGTTTACGGGTTTGAAACCCTCGTGGATTTGATGATCCATTACGCCATCTCAGAAGCATAGTGCGGTCACGACCCTCTCAGATATTATATCACGACGCAGCTCAAATGAGCTTTGTTCATCGTGTTCGCCCGCCGGAATTGTTATATCCAGCGGACGTTGACGCCACGTGTCGTGGGCGCCCACGCGATCCGTAGATCGATCTTGTTCGCTTTGCCTTGTCCTCCAATATATCTCGGAGGTCCGCGATTTCGCCGCCTTTGTATTTTTTGAGCGGCGCCGGGTGCGGTTTTAGTTGAGGGCCGAGAGGTTCTTCGTCGCGCCACGAGGTGGCCGTTAGCCATATCATGCAATCGGGTGATGTAGGTTTGGGTGCTTCCTCCTCTAATCGGGTAGCAGCCTACGCCTTGGTTGTTTTTGAGGGGCGCCGAAGTTCATACTCTTCGCCGCAAGGACTTCTGGGCCCATCTGCGCCTAGCAAGTCTAGCTGTTGCTGCTTTTTCTTGAGGCTGCTTGCCGTGGCCATGAGCCTCTGCTTGAAATGCTCTTGTTCGACAGATCCTCGGCATGACGAATTCGTCTGCCGCCGAGGCTTGCCTCATCTTCGGAGGGAGGCATGTAATTATCGTCCTCTACCTCTTTTTCTGCCGCTCTCTCATGAGGGCTGGCTTCTCCATCCTCCTGCGCTGAATCTTGCTGGAGGGGGTTGTCTTCGGCACTTTCCGGGGTGTTATTGTCTCCCGTGCCGAAATCACCATTTTTGCTGTGGCAAGATTTAGAGCGGCGCCGCTGACGCCGGCGCTTAGGCTGTTTATTGGAGGGGTCATCCTCCGCTGTTCCATCGCCATTCCCATCTTTTGGGATGTCCACCATGTATATGTCGTATGACGAGGTGGCCTTCCAGTGCCCTATGGGTGCTGGTTCTTGGTCGTCTCCTGCATCGTCGTCCATACCGTCGATGTCTTCGGAGTCGAAGTCGAGCATGTCGGTTAAATCATCGATAGTGGCTACGGCGGGTGGTGGTGCGCTTTGATTTTCTTCGCTGCTCAGATCCCAACCTTCCCGACCATAATCCGCCAGGCTCTCCCGATAAAGAGAGAGACTTTAGTGAATTCAGAATGTCGCCAAAGGGCGAGTGCTCAAAGATGTCCGCGCAGGAATTTATGATCGGCGCCCAATCGAATTCGACAAGGGGGCGCGAAGGCTCGAGTCTGGAGAGGAGTCCGGCACCTTGGAGTTACGACCTTCGCAAAGGACGGGTTAGGTGTATGGCTCAATCGCCGTAGAGATGACAGCCCCCGAGGCGGTGTCCAGCCATTCGTCCTCGATCGGCGTGGTCGGCTCCGAGCTAAAGGTCGGAGCGGACTCTGGTGCAGCCTCCAGGACACTGTTCGGCGGCAGAGCTACGCCCCCATTGATTGGAAACCCTCAGGGAAAATGATCCCATAGATCATGCCCCTCGTGATAGTGCGGCGGTTTGGCTATGGCTCAACCCGTGAAGATCAAGTCTCCGCGATGTCACCGTAGTTCAAACTTCCAAATCTGACCTCATGGCCAGGTGTAGCTTAATCTGCTCCAGATGGCTGCTTAATTGGCTCGCAGCAGTAAAGCCGCCGAATACAAAGATCTGTCCGGGAGAAAAGTCTCACCGGAGCGCATCGTTGTTGATGATCGAGGAGCCATCGGGCCTAAAGATGACGACACAGGAACTCTCAATGAAATCACCAATGCCGTGTCAAACCGTGGATCTCGGTAGGGGGTCCCGAACTGTGCGCCTAGGCGGATAGTAACAGGAGACAAGGGATACGATGTTTTTACCCAGGTTCGCCCTCTCGATGGAGGTAATACCTACTCCTGCTTGATTAATATTGATGATATGGGTAGTACAAGAGTAGATCTACCATGAGATCGAGAGGCTAAACCCTAAAAGCTAGCCTATGGTATGATTGTTGTTCGCCCCACGGACTAAAACCTCCGGCTTATATAGACACCGAATAGGGTTAGGGTTACACAGTAGTCGGTTACAATGTTAGAAATCTACATATCCAGATCGCCAAGCTTGCCTTCCACGCCAAGGAAAGTCCCATCCGGACACGGGACGTAAGTCTTCAATCTTGTATCTTCATAGTCCAGAGTCCAGCCAGGCTATAGTCCGCTAACCGACACCCCTAATCCAGACTCCTCAAAACCCCGGGAGTTACTTCTATGTTATGCTTATATTGCTATGCTATGCTCGTAGACGTGGTTTGGGTTTGAGAGTATTCATGACAGATGTGAGATTGTTAATTAATGGTTAACTTAAGGTGGCAACTTTAATACACATCTGGGTGGATTGAGGCACCTGGGTTTTCTAGTGATTGCCTGTAGTTTTGGAAATCCCGGGGTACCGTGTGATTCTCCTATGGACCGCCACCCAGGCTCAAAGGGATCATAAGATTATTCATACTGGAAACTTCCATGTGCAGCCACAAGC
Source organism: Aegilops longissima (assembly GCA_021605205.1). Classification (NCBI taxonomy): domain Eukaryota; kingdom Viridiplantae; phylum Streptophyta; class Magnoliopsida; order Poales; family Poaceae; genus Aegilops; species Aegilops longissima. The sequence goes on along the minus strand of CM038679.1, from coordinate 607,466,149 downwards.
TATTATGGGCTCTAGCATAGTTGATTAAGTCGTGTGAACTCTTATAGTGGTAGACTAGCATATGTAGGGGATGTAGGTGGTACTGTCTACCCACCGTATGGTGCTAATGCTTCTGAAAGACTGTGTCTCGGTCATCCGTTTCACAAACATCATGTAGTACGAGAAATCAAACGGAGGAGATCGAGTCTTGTGGGGAAAAGTGCGCAAACCTCTGCAGAGTGTACAAACTAATCATGGTTAGTCGTGTCCCCGGTTATGGACAATTTGAGTATCTAGTTCTTAGATTATCATGTGGATCTCATCACTACTTAATTTAATTTGATGGGTTATTGTTAATTACTTTTAATTGGGATTGAGTTGGGTGAACCTTCTCAATGTTTATCAACCACCATGATAGTTAAATAAAACATATTCCTTTGCAGTAGGGAATAATTGGCTTTTCGCAAAACATATTAACCATACAGCCTCCACCAGCCATATATGCATGTAGCGATAGCATTATTCTGTTCATTACTCTTTTGTGTTACCTTGCCAGCATATTCCATGTGCTGACCCGTTTTCCGGCTGCAATGTATCATGTTGCAGACTTTTCAGACAACGAGTAAGGAGCCTTAGGTCGTGGTCTTTCACTCAGTGATGTCGTTGGAGTTGGTTGACTCACTTTATCTTCCAAGCCTTCCGCTGTTATCGTATTAGATGGCCTTAAGCCATATTTATTGTAATAAGTTCTCTTTTGAGACATTCGATGTAATAAGTGTGTGATTGCTACTCTGTTATAAATCCTTCGAGTACTGTGTGTGTCAGCATTACCGATCCAGGGATGACACTTATGCACAGAGATCAGACTGTTTGAGGTCTGGTCGCTACAAAGATGGTATCAGAGCACACGCTGGCTGTAGGACACGACCACTAAGCTACAGCCCTAGACCACTACTCTCTTCTCATTTCCGACTCCTCTCCATTTTCTACTCTTTAGGATGGCGGATGCAAGGATAAAGTTCATGCAACCGGATGAAGACACCCCTTTTGGACGCCACTTGAAGGAAGTTACTAGGTACCTGAACATTGGAATACCAAGCTTCACCGGGACCTACAATGCCACATTACCAGAAGAGGAGCGCTGGATGATTCAAGTTCAAGTTCCAGGAAGGACATTCACGCCAGTCACTGAGCCCATAGAGTTTACTTTCGATGCTACCACCTGGAGTCTAGGAAAGAGTATGGCAGCTCACATCACCATGGGACGCATTGGAGAAGTCTACCACAATGATCTCAAGGACACTATCTACTAGATTTGTGGGCGCCGAGACGAGCAATGGGAGATGATCAGCACGAGGAAGGATAGATCGATTGCCTCTTTCATCCAGGAGTCAGCACATTCAACGCCAGGAGAACCAAATGTGCGCAGGCATGATAGATTTGAAGAAGGCAATGACAAGAATTATGGAACTGGAGGAAGAACTCAAGGCTACACGCGAAGATTATGAGGAAGAAAGCGTCGTACTAGTGGAGAAGAATGACGACCTGACCAGGAAGCTAGGAGTTTTCACGGAGACCCCAGCCAGAGGAGAAGATGACAGCCCACTTGCTCGAGAACTACATCATCATCGATTTACACCGACTCGGACCCCGATTTATAGTGATGATGATTATGTTGATGAAGCTAGAGCAGATATCATGGGGTCTTCGACCGATCAATTTTTCTAGTAGACCACCAAATCAGTAGTAGTATTCCACCATGTATATAGCATAGTCCAAGCACTTTTGTAACGATAGTTCTAGACCGATTGTATGCTTTGTTTGATTGATTGAGTGATATGTTTGTGTTTGTCTCATGTGCATATGGGTAGTGTTTTCCCCCTAGACCTCATTCTATTCTGTTTTCTCATCTTTTCTAAACCCAGCAGATGCCTCCGAGACGCGACAATGGATTTGCTTTCCCACCGGAGCTCACTCAGTTGATCCAGCGGCAGAATGCATTGATGCGATACTAGTCCGTAATCGTAACTGGGGAACAACAACAACAACAACAACCCACCACCACCACCGGTTGACCACTTAGCCCGTTTTGTTAGGTTGAATCCGCCGGTGTTCTCCAGTAGCACCGAGCCGATTGTTGCAGATGATTGGCTTCGCAAGATTGAGAGGGAGTTGACTACTGCGGGATGCATAGATGCGGAGAGAGTGCGTTTTGCGGCACATCAACTTGATGGACCCGCAGCATCTTGGTGGGAGAATTTCATAGTCACTTACCCTATTGACACTGTGACATGGGACCAGTTCCAGCAGGCTTTTCGCACTGCCCATGTTTCGGTAGGAGCTATGGCCATGAAGAAGCGTGAGTTTCACAACTTACACCAAGGAGGGCGCACTGTTGGCCAATATGTGGATGATTTTAGTAAGTTAGCACGTTATGCCCCGATGACGCTACATGTATGCTGCTAAGAAGGAGAAGTTTTGGAGGGACTGAATGATGAGCTGAGCATGCAGCTTGATGGTGGTAAATTTCAATAACTACCAGGAGTTGGTAGATAGATCTCTCATGATTGAAGGAAGCAGCAACAGATTGACAACCGCAAGAGGAAGTATGGACAGGGAAGTATAATTGGAGCCCAAGAGAGACCTCTGCTACACCCCCCTAACTCGGAGGACTTGTTCATAACCATGGAGGCCACACTCATAATGGAGGAAGTTCGCACAACCATAGTGGCCCCAAGAATGGGAATGGTAATGGAGGAATCAGCGACGAACCATTCCAACCCGCAACACCCGCCAAGAAGGATCTAAGCCACGCTATTTGCTACAAGTGCCAGAAAACCGGACATTACGCCAATGAATGTCCCAAAGCCAAGAATGGAAATGGCAATGGAAGCTCTGGAAAGAAGCCCAACCCTTTTAACAGGGGACAAGTGAACCATGTTAACATGGAGGAGGTTGAAGCCCAGCCCGATGCAGTAATAGGTAAGTTTTTGGTTAAGTCATTTACTGCAATCGTTCTTTTTGATACTGGTGCATCGCATTCATACATATCAAGGGGATTCGTGGATAAGTTTAAACTACCAACCCAAGCCCTTAGGTCACCCATGTTAGTAACCTCGCCAGGAGCAGAGTATATGGCTAGCCTATGGTGTGATCGGTTACCATTAAGGATTGGTAACTACTTGTTTCTCTCAGACCTAATAGTATCGGAGTCACAAGGATTGGATGTGATATTAGGCATGGATTGGCTATCAAAGTATGGAGGGAACATTGATTGCGCCAGTAAGTCGATTTTGCTCACCACCCCAGAGGGAAGAAGGATCAAGTATGTATCCCGGCATGTGCCGAATAGGACTCAAGTAAATTCCTTATCAGGAGTTGTACAGGAGGAAGTACCGGTGGTAAAGGATTTTTCGGATGTATTTTCAGAAGAGTTGCCAGGCATGCCACCGGATAGAGACATCGAGTTTTTGATTGAGCTTTTGCCAGGCACAGGGCCAATATCTAAGAGACCATATAGAATGTCTGCAAAGGATTTGGAGGAGATTAAGAAGCAGATTAAGGAGTTACTGGATAAGGGATATATTCGCCCAAGTTCGTCACCTTGGGGATCACAAGTACTTCTAGTGGAAAAGAAGGATGGATCGTTAAGGATGGTTGTTGATTATCGAGGATTGAATGAGGTGATGATCAAGAATAAGTACCCACTGCCGATGATCAATGATTTGTTTGATCAATTGCAAAGAGCTAAGGTGTTTTCCAAGATCGATTTGCGATCAGGGTATCACCAGTTGAAGATTCGAGAGCAGGACATACCTAAGACAGCTTTTACCACAAGGTATGGGCTGTATGAGTATACTATTATGTCATTTGGTCTGACTAACGCACCTGCCTATTTTATGAACATGATGAACAAAGTGTTTATGGAGTTTTTGGATAAGTTCGTCGTAGTGTTCATTGATGATATTCTGGTTTACTTGAAGAATGGAGAAGAACATAAAGAACATTTGCGTATGGTACTTGGTAAGCTCAGGGAACACCAGTTATACGCCAAGTTCAACAAGTGAGAGTTTTGGCTGAAGGAAGTTGGATTTCTTGGACATGTTATATCCGGAGAAGGAATAGCAGTAGACCCCACCAAAGTTGTCACAAAGGACAAATTGGGAATCACCCACGACAGCTTGGAGAGATCCGAGTTTTCTTGGACTCGCAGGATACTACCGGAGGTTCATTGAGAATTTCTCAAAGATTGCAAAGCCCATGACGGAGTTGTTGAAGAAGGACACCAAATTCAATTGGACTAAGGAATGTGAGGCCAGTTTTCAGGAGTTGAAGAGACGCTTGGTTACATCACTAGTGTTGATTCTGCCAGATCAACGCAAGGATTATGAAGTGTATTGAGACGCTTCTCGTCGAGGACTTGGAGCCGTACTTATGCAGGAGGGAAGAGTTGTTTCATATGCCTCACGACAGCTTAAACCCCATGAGTTAAACTATGCTACACATGATTTGGAGTTAGTAGTTGTAGTGCATGCGTTGAAGACATGGAGACATTTTCTCATCGGAAACCATTGTGAGGTATACACGGATCACAAGAGTTTGAAGTATATCTTCACGCAGAAGGAGTTAAATCTCAGGCAGAGGAGATGGTTGGAACTCATTAAGGATTATGATATGAGATTGCATTATCATCCAGGAAAGGCTAACGTAGTAGCCGATGAGTTGAGCAGCAAGAGTCATGTAAATACTCTCATGACCGGAGAATTACCCAAGGAGTTAGCAGAAGAACTTCGCGAGCTATGTTTGGAGATAGTTCTGAGAGGCTATGTAGCAGCATTGGAAATTCAGTCTACCTTGATGGATAAGATCAGAGAAGCTCAGAATATGGACAAGGAGATTGCCGAGATAAAGGAAAGGATGAGTAAAGGAAAGTCCAAGGGATTTCGTGAGGATGAGCACGATACTTTATGGTTTGAGGACCGCGTATATGTGCCCAATGATCAGGAGATCAGTAAGTTGATTCTGCAAGAGGCCCATGATTCGCCATATTCGATTCACTCAGGAATACCAAGATGTACCTGGATTTGAAGGACAGTTTCTGGTGGACCGGTATGAAGAAGGATATTGCGGAGTATGTAGCAGTTTGTGATGTATGTCAAAGAGTGAAGGCAGAACATCACAAGCCAGCAGGATTGCTACAGCCATTGCCTATACCCGAATGGAAGTGGGATAAACTAGGCATGGATTTTATCATTGAATTACCCAGGACTCGTTCAGGGTATGACTCGATATGGGTTGTAGTCGATCGATTGACTAAAGTAGCTCATTTCATCCAAGTGAAGACCACTTACATCAGTGCTAAGTTGGCCAAGATATATATGACCAGGATCGTATGTCTTCATGGAGTTCCGAGGACCATAGTATCGTATAGAGGAACCCAGCCACCTCAATGTTTTGGAATCAGCCATGAAACTTTGGGAACCAGGCTAGAGTTTAGTACAGCCTTTCACCCGCAGACAGATGGACAGACTGAGAGAGTCAATCAGATTCTAGAGGACATGCTGAGAGCTTGTGCACTAGATTATGGATCTAGTTGGGACGATAATTTGCCTTATGCAGAGTTCTCTTATAACAACAGTTATCAAGCCAGTTTGAAGATGGCCCCTTTCGAAGCACTGTACGGAAGGAGGTGCAGAACACCATTGTTTTGGGACGAAGATGGAGACCGACAATTGTTTGGACCAGATTTGATTAAAGAGTCTGAGGAGAAGGTTAAGCTGATTCGCGATAGACTCAAGGTAGCCCAGTCAAGGCAGAAGAGTTATGCAGATTCTAAACGCAAGGAGACAGTCTACAAAGTCGGAGACAGAGTGTATCTTCGAGTATCACCACTTCGAGGAGTGAAGCGCTTTGGAGTTAAGGGAAAGTTAGCGCCACGTTTTGTGGGACCATACAGAGTTTTGGAACATATGGGAGAAGTGGCTTACAAGTTGGAATTACCCGAAGGATTGTCCGGAGTTCACGATGTGTTCCACGTTCTTAATTAAAGAAGTGCCACGCGGAGATGGCTGATATTGCTCTGAGAGATACAGTGTCGCTTGAAGCGATACTGTTGGATAGTGATTTGACGTATGAGGAGAAACCACCAAGATACTCGAGTTTGCCAAATGAAGTTACACGCAACAAGGTTATCAAGTTTTGCAAAGTTCAGTGGAGTCACCATACCGAGGATGAAGCCACTTGGGAATGAGAGGAAGACTTACGAAAGGATCACTCTCACCTATTTTCTAGCCAACCCGAATCTCGAGGGCTAGATTCATCTTATAGGTAGGTTTGTAACATCCCAAATTTTCAATTTGGAATGTTATGCATTAGATCATCATTGCATATCATATTTTATTGCATTTTGGTTGATCCTAGAAATTCTAAGCAACTCAAGGACCCACGAAGAGAGTTGGGGATTTCGTTATTTTCATATTTGAGTTTTTCTAATTATGAAAAGAGGATCGCTTGATTTTAATTTTATTTCTCTGAAATATTTCTTTGATTAAAAATAAAGAGAGAGGATAAAATGACTTCTCAAAATAAAGAAATATCATAGATTTAATATTAAAATCAAATAAGATTTTTATTCAGAGTTTTATCGCTATTTTATTTGAATTAGGAAAAAATATGCGTTTTTCAAAATTGCATTTTAGGCCCAAATAAATGTCATCTTGTCCGACTTATTTTTAGAGGACGATGAAAATTTATTTCGGGATTTTTGGAGTCTGTTTAGTATTTCTTTTCTTTCTTTTTCTGCACGTCTGAATTATTTAAAAAAACGCGCAACCGACTTAGGGCCGGTTTCGGCCAGGACTCTTTCGGGCCGGCCTTTAAAAGCCCGCGACCCTGAGCCCCAACGCCGCCAGCCTACCCTAGCCCTAGCCACACCAGAGCCCCGCTGAATCACGCCGCCGCCTAATCATTGTTGTCATGCCGCCGCTGGCCGCCGATGATCGCCAAGATCGCCGCTTCTACCGCCACCACAGACGCTTCGCCACTTCGCCAAGACCGCCACTCGCCGAGCTCTCACGCCGCCGACCTGAGTAGAAGCCGGTTTTCGTGGAGAAAACCGCTTGTTTTTTTTCGAAACCCTAGATCCGCTTTTTTATTAGATCCGTTTGGTTTTTTTCGGTTTAGTTATTTAGCGGACATTCGTCCGCACGCTCATTTTTACGAACGGTTTTCTCCATTTAGCCGCAGACAGCGAACGTTCGTTCGTTAGCCTGTTCATCAGTTTTTCTTTTTCTCGGATTTTCCGCGATTATTTTTTATCGTGATCTCTGATCCGATTTTCGTTTTAGTATAACTTCGCTCGCTTATCGGAATCAGGCGATTCAAGTGCCTAGAGTTTCGCCTCAAACCCTCTTCCGCTTAATCAACTTAAACAAGTTTTAGCTACTGTAAAATTTGACTTTAGTCCAGAATAGTAAATGAAGCTTGTTTCTTTCACCGCTTGAGTTTTGTTGCTTCGCTTGATTTGATTCTTTTGCAAACCGGGTTCTTAAGTTGAAATTTATGGTTAGCTCTCTTATTTGAGTTTTACCTGTGCCCTTTCTTGATTGCTTATTGTATTCTTGTTTGTTTGCGATAGAGTACCCGAGTGCGGTTGCTACTACGAGTCTCTAGGTTTCGCGGATCGTCAGCAAGGCAAGTAACACTTTGATCATACCTCTTACTACCCAGTTTTATTGCATTAGATCAGTCCTCAAACAATTGCATGGTTAGGATCTGAATTAAATTGTGGGTTTGGGAAGTAGATGAGGTAGTACCTATTCACCTGTTATTTATAAAACCCTGGGAGTTACTCCTACGTTATGCTTATATTGCTATGCTATGCTCGTAGACGTGGTTTGGGTTTGAGAGTATTCATGACAGATGTGAGATTGTTAATTAATGGTTAACTTAAGGTGGCAACTTTAATACACATCTGGGTGGATTGAGGCACCTGGTTTTTCCAGTGATTGCCTGTATTTTTGGAAATCCCGGTACCGTGATTCTCCTATGGACCGCCACTGTGCTCAAAGGGATCATAAGATTATTCATATCGAAACTTTCATGTGCAGCACAAGCTATTATGGGCTCTAGCATAGTTGATTAAGTCATGTGAACTCTTACAGGTGGTAGACTAGCGATGTAGGGGATGTAGGTGGTACTGTCTACCCATCGTAAGGTGCTAATGCTTCTGAAAGACTGTGTCTCGGTCATCCGTTTCTCAAACATCATGTAGTACGAGAAATCAAACGGAGGAGATCGAGTCTTGTGGGGGAAAGTGCACAAACCTCTACAGAGTGTACAAACTAATCATGGTTAGCCGTGTCCCCGGTTATGGACAATTTGATTATCTAGTTCTTGGATTATCATGTAGATCTCATCCCTACTTAATTTAATTTGATGGGTTATTGTTAATTACTTTTAATTGGGATTGAGTTAGGTGAACCTTCACAATGTTTATAAACCACCATGATAGTTAAATAAAACATATTCCTTTGCAGTAGGGAAAATTTGGCTTTTCAAGAAACATATTAACCATAAAGCCTCCACCAGTATATATGCATGTAGTGATAGCATTATTTTGTTCATTACTCTTTTGTGTTACCTTTCCAAAGATATTGCATGTGCTGACCCATTTTCGGTTGCAACGTATCATGTTGCGTACTTTTCGCACGCATTTGTAAGGAGCCTTAGGTCGTGGTCTTTCACTCAAAGGATGCCGCCGTTGGAGTTGGTGGACTCACTTTATCTTCCAAGCCTTCTCTGTTATCGATTAGATGGCCTTAAGCCATATTTATTGTAGTAAGTTCTCGCTTGAGACATTCGATGTAATAAGTGTGTGATTGCTACTCATATAAATCCTTCGAGTATCGTGTGTGTCAAGATTACCGATCCAGGGATGACACTTATGCACAGAGATCAGACTGTTTGAGGTCTGGTCGCTACAAAGATGGTATCAGACCACACGCTGACTGTAGGACACGACCACTAAGCTACAGCCCTAGATCACTACTCTCTTCTCATTTCTGACTCCTCTCCATTTTCTACTCTTTAGGATGGCTGACTGTTTGAGGTCTGGTCGCTAGAAAGGGCACCCGTGGATACGGTTAGCCATGGAAAGTGAAAGTATGGTGGAAAAAGGAATAAACTTTATTTTCTTTTTGGGAACCGCCTATGGCATATCTAGCATGGAAAGTGTTAGGAACTCTAAGTCGTTGCTGGTGGGATGGATACACCTCCCAAAATGTTTTTATCTCTATTTTTCGCCCGAGCACCGCACCTCTACAAATCCCTACTTCCCTCTATGAAGGGCCTTTTACTTTATGCAATTTTTGTTTTTGAGTCTCCATCTTCTCTACAAAAGCACAAACTAGGAGGCAATATGATCGCATTTTAAGTATTGGGTATAGCTAATATTCGAGTGTGTTTCATCAACGGATCAATGGTTGAGCATGATGGGCTAGGGATAATTTATTTTAGCGTTGATATTTTGAAAGACATGGTTGCTTGTTGATATGCTTGGGTATCTAAATTATTATGTCAAAACTAGACTACTGCTTTGAATCACATAAAAGTCCAAATCTCCAAAGAAAAGAATATGATATGACATGTTAGGCAGCATTCCACATCAAAAATTCTGTATTTATCACTTACCTACTCGAGGACGAGTAGGAGTTAAGCTTGGGGATGATGATACGTCTCCAACGTATATATAATTTTTTATTGTTCTATGATGTTATATTATCAATCTTGGATGTTTCATAATCATTTTATAGTCATTTTATATCATTTTTGTGTACTAACCTTTTAACATAGTGCCAAGTGCCAGTTGCTGTTTTTTCCATGTTTTCTACATCGCAGACAATCAATATCAGACGTAGTCAAAATTCCACGAAACTCCTCGGAGAAATTTTATGGCCCGTATATACATTAACGGCCCTGGTTGCACTTAGGGGTGCCTCGAGGGGGCACAACCCACCAGGGCGCCCAGAGGACCAGCGCGCTCGGTGGTTTGTGCCCACCTCGGTGCCCCCGACCGCCTCTTTGCTCTATAAATACCCCAATATTCTAGAAACCCTAATGGAATCAAAGAAATATCCATCCAGCCACCGCAGAGTCCAGAAACACCAGATCCAATCTAGACACCATCTCGGATGGGGTTCACCACCTCCATTGGTGCCTCTGCGATGATGCGTGAGTAGTTCTTTGTAGACCTTCGGGTTCGTAGTTAGTAGCTAGATGGCTTCCTCTCTCTCTCTCTCGCTGAATTCTCAATACAATGGTCTCTTGGAGATCCATATGATGTAACTCTTTATGTGTGTTTGTTGGGATCGATGAACTTTAAGTTTATGATCAGATCTATCTTTTTATATCCATGAAAGTTATTTGAGTTTCTTTGATCTATTATTGTCGGATTTCGAGTTCCGGCAGACCCTCTAGGTTCGAACACTGGGTTGCGCGCAGAGATCTCGCCTCTACCTACCGCACCGCTACCGCCTTTGCTAGGATCTAAACTATGAAAGGAACAACACAAGAGACACAGTGGTTTATATTGGTTCGGGCCACCATTGTGGTGTAACACCCTACCCAAAGGTGTGGTGTGGTGGATTGCCTCTGGGCTGATGATGAACAATACAAGGAAGAACAGCCTCATGACGGTCTATTCTTGGCTGGTGCGATGAACTGCTAGGGGAGTTCACCACTCTCTCTCTCTCTAGATTGCTTGATCTCTAGCTCTCTTCTCGATTCTCGGATCGCCTCTGATCCCTCTACCCTGTGGGTGGCTAGTCCTATTTATAGGTAGGAGCCCTGGGCCTCTTCCCAAATATTGAGCGGGAAGGGCGCCAACAATTGGCCATTTTCAAGGGGAACATCTAGTACACTTATCCCGACTAAAGTTGGTCCTCGCCGTCAAAAGGCTCGTGGTGACGCCGCTTGGGCTCCACAATGACTTCCTTCCCGCCGCGACGGTCTTGGTCTTGTTGCAATCAAACGGATGCCTTTTCTTGATACTCCCGCAAGCGCTTGCCCTCTTTGCACCAAAGAGGAAAGGAGGACACTGCGCTGGTGGCGCCTACCGCGCCTTTGGTCGCCATGGTTATGCGCATGGGCACCTCGTGAGGTACCCTGCCTTGATCTCTCCGCCTCACGAGCTAACCCGACGAGGTCAGGGCTCGAGGAAGCTTCCTGTCGTCCGCCCCACGAGGCTCGCCTCGCGAGGGTCTTGAGCTTGTGCCGATGGATATGGGCCGTGCTGGGCCACCCTTGAGCCACGCCAGAGCCGCAGGCAAGCAAGTCTCGGGTACCCCTGCTCCTGTAACGCCGACAGAGCGCCCGCCCAAGGCGCGCCTGACTTGGCCGAGCAGAGAAGCGGGCAAGCAGCGCGGCGCCGCTGGGCCTCACAGCTCGCGGCCTTGGGCGCAAGCGTCGGTTGATTGACGGGTGGCCCGCCCCCACGACGCCGCAAGAATCGCATTTAATTGACAAGTCCCTACATGCAAAGCAGGTCATGATTACCGTGATCGTGGAGGCCGCGCGTTGGCCTCCTCCGCTATAAGTACGGACTACGCCTGCCCTTTCACCATCCTCTTGCTTCTCCTTCTTCTTCATGGCTCCGCCAAAGAGGTTCTCGGTCAGGAGAAAGGAAAGGCCCGCCAGTGGAGCCTCGACTCTCCCCGCCTAAGCGCCGTCGAGGCCGCCCTCGCAAGCACATTGTGGCTCCTATGGCGGCTCCTCGTCAGCGGAGGTGATCTCCAGACGGTGACAAAGCGGCAGGTCGTTGCTGGGGCGCTGCAAGGCCGCACGACCCCTAGGTCACTGCTTCCACTCGGCAGAGGTGCTGCCGGAGTTCATAGTGGTCGGCGGAGCCACCAGCACCCGGCCCGTGTTCCTCGATTCTCGCCTCCTAGGTGAGTGAGGGAGTCCTGATTAGGGGTGTCCGGATAGCCAACTATCACCGTTGGCCGGACTCCTGGACTATGAAGATACAAGATTGAAGACTTCGTCCCGTGTCCGAATGGGACTTTCCTTGGCGTGGAAGGCAAGCTTGGCGATACGGATATGTAGATCTCCTACCATTCTAACCGACTCAGGTAACCCTAACCCTATCCGTGTCTATATAAACCGAGGGTTTTAGTCCGTAGGACGAACAACAATCATACCATAGGCTAGCTTCTAGGGTTTAGCCTCTCTGATCTCATGGTAGATCCACTCTTGTACTACCCATATCATCAATATTAATCAAGCAGGAGTAGCACCTCCATCGAGAGGGCCCGAACCTGGGTAAAAACATCGTGTCCCTTGTCTCCTGTTACCATCCGCCTAGACGCACAGTTCGGGACCCCCTACCCGAGATCCACCGGCTTTGACACCGACATTGGTGCTTTCATTGAGAGTTCCTCTGTGTCGTCATCCTTAGGCCCGATGGCTCCTTCGATCATCAACAACGATGCGATCTAGGGTGAGACTTTTCTCCCCGGAGAGATCTTCAGATTCGGCGGCTTTGCATCGCGGGCCAATTCACTTGGCCATCCGAGCAGATCGAAGCTACGCCCGCCATCAGGTCAGATTTGGGAGTTTAAACTACACGATCGACATCCGTGGAGACTTGATCTTCGGCGGATTCGAGCCACAGCCAAGCGCGCACAGATCGTCCTCGATGGGCACGATCTAGCTCGCCACCAACAAGGCCCTGAGGCCGCACTCAACATCCGCCCCGACCCTTAGCTCGAGCCGACTTCCGATCGAGGACGAGTGGTTGGACACCGCCGGGGCTACGATCTCGTGGGCGATTGAGCCAACTCCATCCCTGTCCTTTGCGAAGACCGTGACTCCAAGGTGCCGGACTTTCCTCCGGACCAACCTCCAGCTCCCTCGCCAATCGAATCCGATTGGCCCGTTATAGAGTTCACCGTCAGCAGACATCTTTCAAAGACTCGCCTTTGGTGACATCCTGAATTCACTAAAGTCTCTCTCTTTATCAGAGAGCCCGGCCGACTACGGTCAGAAGGTTTGATGCGGACGACGAAGAAATTCAACGCCCACCCACCACCCACTTTGAAGCCACTGCCGATGATTTAACCGACATGCTCGACTTCAACTCAAGACATCGACGGTATGGACAACGATGTCGGAGACGACCAAGAACCAGCGCCATGTGGCACCGAAGGCCACCTCACATACGACATATACATGGTGGACATCCCAAAAATGGGAACGGCGATGGAGCAGCGGAGGATGACCCTCCAAGAAACAGCCTGCTGCCGCCGCAAGGCCACGCCTAAATCCCGCCACAACAAAACCGTGATTCCGCACGGAGATAATAACACCCCGACAAGTGTTGAAGACAACCCTCCAAAGAGGATTCAGCACAGAGGAGGGAGAAGCCAGCCTCATGATAGAGCGCGCACAGTGAGGTGGAGGACGATAATTATATGCCTCCTCCCAAGATGAGGCAAGCCTCGACGACGACTTAATTTCTCATGCCCGAGGATCCCGCTGAACAGGAGCTTTTCAAACGCAGGCTTATGGCCACGCAAGCAGCCTCAAGAAAAGCAGCAGAGCTTAGAGCTGACCAAGACTTGCTAGTCGATGATGGATCAAGTCCTTGCAGCCAAGAGTACGAACTCGAACGCCTCCAAGAGATACCTAAAACGCAGGCTACTACCCCAATTAGAGGAAGCAGCACCCAAACCTACATCACCAGCAAGATGATGCGGCTAACCGCCACCTCGTGGTCATGACAGAGAGGCCTCTAGACCCTCCATTCAAGCCACACCCGCCGCCGAAAAGTACCAAGGCACGGGAAACGCGCCGCACTGCAAGACATATTGAGGACAAGGCGAGGCAAACAAGATCGATCTACGGATCGCGGTATGCCCCATGACACGTGATGGTAACCGCCACGCCGACATAGCAACTCCGCCGGGCCGAACACAAGAGACAAAGCTCATTTGAGCTGCGCCGTGATATAGCCCAATACAGAGGCGCCAAGACACCCACTATGCTTCATGCATAAAGTGATGGATCATCAAATCCCGAGGGTTTCAAACCCAGAACATCGAATCATACGATGGCACAACAGATATCGCGGTTTGGATCGAGGACTACCTCCTCCATATCCACATGGCCCGCGGTGATGATCTACACGCCATCAAATACCTTCCACTCAAGCTTAAAGGACCAGCTCGGCATTGGCTTAACAGCTTGCCGCCAGAATCAATTGGTCGTTGGGAGGACCCGAAGCCGCATTTCTTGACAACTTCCAGGCACATATGTGCGACCACCAGACGCCGATGACCTCAGCCACATAATTTAGCAGCCGTAAGAATCAGCCGATAATTCTCGACACGGTTCCTAACCAGAAAAATCAAATCGCTGATCGTCCGGATGCAGAGGCTCTTGCAGCCTTCAAACATAACATCCGCGAACGAGTGGCTTGCCCGCACCTAGGACAGGAAAAGCCAAATCCATGGCAGCCCTAATAACGCCATGACCCGCTTTTGCTGGAGAGGACAGCTGGCTAGCTCGTAGTAACAACTTGACCAAAAACCCCGTAGTTTGGATACCAAGGACAGCAATGGCAGGTCGCGCGCAACAAGCACAAGCGCCGCATTAACGGGCGATAATGCTGAGGATACGATAGCCAATGCCGGATTCAGAGGCTCTAAACCCGTCAGCGGAAAAGCCGCTCAAAAGAAATACTCAGGCCCGGCCCAATCTGGACCGAATACTGATCGCCGTGCAAATACATGGCACCCCAAAAACCAGCCAACCACACCAACAGGGATTGTTGGGTCTTCGACAGCAGTGTTAAATGTCAACTCAATGACAAGGGGCTGCATAGCGATGACGAGGAGGAGCCCCGCCACGAACAATAGAGGATGTAAGGGTTTCTCACAAGTGCGGACGGTGAACATGATATACGCAACCCATATACCCAAAAGGGAGCGAAGCGCGCTAAGGGACGATATGCGATGGAGCCGCCACCCCAAAGTTCAACCCATGGTCCTCCCGCCCATCACCTTTGATCAAGGGACCATCCCACTAGCATCCGCCACGGCGGATTCGCCGCATTGGTTCTTGACCCAATCATTGACGGATTTCACCTCACTAGAGTCCCGATGGACGGCGGTAGCAGCCTGAACCTCGCTCTATCAGATACAGGCAGCAAAATGGGCATAGACCCTCAAGGATTAAACCCACAAAGAAGACCTTTAAAGGCGCCATACCGGGTGTAGAGGCCAATTGTACAGGCTCGCTACACTCAAGTGGTCTTCGGATCCCCGATAACTTCCGGTTAAGAGTTAATCTTCGACATAGTCCCGCTCCGCAGCGCTATCACGCGATCGCTTGGACGAACCGTGACGGTAAAGTTCAATGCGGTGCCGCACCACGATACCTCAAACTCAAGATGCCAGCCCTCGAGGAGTAATCACGGTCAATGGAAACACCAACACTCTCTCCGAACGGAGGAGCATACGGCGTTCTCGCAAGCGGAGGTGTAATGCAGCCTCTCACAGCAATTCTCGAGTCCGCCACTAAACGTCCGGACACCGCAAGCGCCGCCGAGTAACCTACAACAAGATCGCCTGCATGATCCAAGCATCGCAGAGTAATCCGCCCCAACCCCAGCCCTCGCGAATTGCAAAGCCAAGATTACACGCATATAACTACGCCTGAGATACCATGGGCATAAGGGAGGGCACGACCATGGCACGCCCAGAAAGCGCTCAACCGCACTGTGGGCCCCGACAGTGTCATTCTTTTCTTTCTTCTTTCTCTTACTTTCAGACTCCGCTTTCCGTAAGCCCCGTCCGCACTAGAATTGCCGAACTCACGATGCAACAGCCAGGAAGCAGTAAGCTACGCCGAGTGTCCAGTGGTCTCTACTATGAGCATTATACCTGTTTTACATACCATCCCGCAGCTTACCCCTGTGAGGGGGACATGTTAAATAGTCCCATCCCTTGCTTATTGCACTATTTGTATCGCTCGCTTTCATTGCAGACTTTTTGAATAAACAATACATAGCTTTTGCCTATTATTGCACTCCTTTCTTTATCTATATATATGTTCATTCATGACATGTTGCACATGTACACTTTGGTACGGCTAATACACCAGGGGCTTAAGTACCCCAAAAATATGGTGTGATAAGTCCTAACACTTTCACAAGTGCGACACCTCAACTTATAGCATTATATGCATCGGTTCAATCATGTCTTGGGTCAATAGTTGGGTTTGCCTGCCCCATGTTTTGGTACCTTACGCCCGCTATATCGGCTAAGGTAGCGCTGGGAGAACCACCGCGATTGTGCCCCGTTGAGCTGGGTTGAGCATCTCAAGGGAGAAAGTTAAAACTGACCGTCATGATAGGGCGAGAGCCGGTCGCTGTTCGAGAGGTTTTTTCGGGTCCCTAACGACTTATGCCGCTTAGAGCGAGGAGCCAGCATTGTCCAGCCGAAGGCGTGGATAGCGCCCCGAACTCGGTCTTCCGAATACTAGGGGCTTCGCTGAAATTTAAAATTATAGAATTCTATGGCTAAGTGAGAGTGTTCAAGCACTATAAGTCCGTTGCCTTGTTCGCTATGCTGAGCGCCTCAAGGACCCAAGAATGGGAACAAGAGCGCTCAAGTTTATCCCGAACACCCCAGCACTCGTGGCATGGGGGCTGAATGTAACGCCCCGGATACAATTTTCCATATTCGTAACTCGAACTCTTGCCTTTTCTGGAGATGTGATATGTTATTTCCTTCGTGGTTGGGTTTTTGTCTGTTGTTTTGCTTTGTGTTCATGTCTTGCATTCCATATCATCGCATCATGTGCATTGCATCTGCATGTTTTCATAAAACCTTGTAGCCGCTTGCAGCTGCTCTTTTCTCTTTGCCTCCGTTGTCATTTTGTCGCACTTTGTCCTCGCTGACCTCTCTTGACACCTCGCTGTCCAAACTGTTCAACTCGAACCTGGTTGTCGCATCGATGGATCCGGATCATCCCCAAACGCCTACAAAACATCTCCGCTTTCTTTATTTGGACTCCCTATCTATTTATTTCTAGACCATCCGATTAAGATCGGAGGGACCAAATACACCTATCCAAAATTCACTTGTTATATAAAGACTAACCCTAAAACCTAGGGACCTTGTCCCATCCACCCGCCGCCGCCGCCGCCACTCCTCTTGTCCCTCCCACCTCGGTTCTTCCCCGATCCAAAAATCCTCCCTCGCTTTCTTCACTGCACCAACCAGCCGCAGCCTCCTCCTTCCTCGATCTTCCCCGCCACCCAGTCCCGCCGATCCACCCATCTATCGATCCCCACCAACCAGTGGCATCCCCACCTCTCCTCGATTCTAGCCACATCCCCGCCGATCCTCGAGGGGATCGAGGCCACCAGAGCCCTGGCCACTGGCTGACCGAACCAACAGACTGTCTGGCCCCTCTCCTCTCGCTCTCCTGCTTTCCTTCTTCCCAGATCTCTCTCACCTCGCTCTCTCTCTCTTTCTTCTTTAGGGCCAACATGATCTGGCGCAGACGCCATGGATGGCCGCCGCCCGGCCGCCAGAACCTCCTCGCTTGGGCGTGATCCCGCGAGTCTCCGCCGCCTGCTCCACCACTTCCTCGAGCTCCTCCAGTCCGCACGGCTCCGCTGTTCCGCTGTTCCCCGGTTGCTGCTGTTTGCTGCTGCTTCCAGCATCGCCTCAAGGCTGCTGCCTTGAGCCACCCGAGGTCTTCTCTCGGCGCCGCTGCTTCCTCAAGAGCAGCACCAGGTCGCGTGCCCTGCCCTCCACCTCTCCCTTATGCTCCCTCCTCTCACATCTCTCTTCAACCAGACGCCGCCGCCATGGCCGCAGCTCTCCCGCCGCCCCCGCCACGCCCTCGATCGATCCGCCGATCCCCATCGCCGCTAAGTCCTCAAGGCCGAGCCGCGCCAAGTCTAGCCGCCTCCTCCGCTTCGCTTCGCTTTGAGTGAAGGTCGACACCCCGCCGAGCCACGATCGAGCCGCCGCCTGCAGGTTGACCGCGCCTGTGCCCACTGCCTCCTCCGTCAGGCGAGGCCCAAGCGCCTAAGCCGGCCTCCTCTCAGATGGGCCAAGCCCATGGGTGAGCTGCCCCAGCGCCTGCCCTATTCGCCCTGCTCCAGATTCGCCCGATATGTTTTTTCCCAAGATCATGAATTTGTCTATTATCCAGAGTTTGCAGTTTTACAAAAAAACCCTTATGTTCATGCATCTAATAAATCACAAACCGTGCATCAGATTAAAATGTTTTAAACATGTAAAATGCTTAGTTTTTCATCTAGTTTCATAATACGCCACTTTCATCCATGTTAAATATGTTTAAAATGCTGTTTGATTAAATTTGCTCAAATGCCATGTTAAAATGCTTTATTTCATAACTAAAAAACCGTAACTCGGAATTAAATGTTCTTTATATGTAAACGGGGTGGAAAAATGCCTAGTTTAACATGGTGCAGTTTATTTTCCTGTTTAACAACAATAAAATATGTTTTAGGGCAGAACAGTACCAAATTCAAAATATGCACATGAGGATTTTTCGGAATTGTTCTTTCTTATTTCCGGCCTCATTTAAACTTGCCTAAATAGATAGTTTACTTATGCTTCACCTCTTGCCATGTTCAACAACATTTAATATTGTTTGGTAGCTTAAACGAGATTAAACTAAATATGTCAATGTGGTGTTTTGTCAATATGCAACTCGTTGCATATTGAGCTCCACTTAATTTGTAGTATTGTTTGTTGCACTTTGTCATGCCATGAATCATTAAACCGGACATGCATCATACTTGATTGTGCATCATGCCATGTTTATGCTTGTGCATTTACCATGTTGTTTGTTTCTTTCCGGTGTTGCTTCTCGGTTTTGGTAATGTTACATTGTGAGGATTCGCTCGACTACTCCCTGCTCATCTTCTTCATGGACTCGCTCTTCTTCCTAGCGGGATTTCGCAAGATGACCGCCACCTTGGATCTCATTACTATCATTGCTATGCTAGTTGCTTCGCTCTATCGCTATGCTATGCTACCTACCACTTGTCGCTCAAGCCTCCCAAATTGCCATGAACCTCTAACCTTGTCGCCTTCCTAGCAAACCGTTGTTTGGCTATGTTACCGCTTTTGCTCAGCCCTCTTATAGCGCTGTTAGTTGTAGGTGAAGATGAAGATTGCTCCATGTTGGATTATGTTTATGTTGGGATATCACAATATCTCTTATATTATTAATGCATCTATATACTTGGTAAAGGGTGGAAGGCTCGGCCTTATGCCTGGTGTTTTGTTCCACTCTTGCCGCCTCTAGTTTCCGCCATATCGGTATTATGTTCCCGGATTTTGCGCCCCTAACGCGTTGGGTGGTTTATGGGACCCCTTGACAGTTCGCTTTGAATAAGACTCCTCCAAAGAAGGCCCAACCTTGGTTTTACCATTTGCCTCACCACCACCTATACCCTTCCCTTGGGTCGGCCAACCCAAGGGTCATCTTTATTTAGCCCCTCGGGACAAAGGCTTTCTAAGTGCTGGTTCGAACCGAGCTATCATGGGCCACCTTGGGGCAACTTGAGGGTTGGTTTTACTCAGTAGCTAGTCTCATCCGTGTTGCCTCGAGAACGAGATATGTGCAGCTCCTATCGGGATTTGTCGGCACATCGGGCGGTTTTGCTGTTCTTGTTTTATTGCTGTTGAAATGTCTTGTAGCCGGATTCGAGACTGATCGGTCTTCCCGGGAGAAAGAATATCCTTCGTTGATCGCGAGAGCTTATCATGGGCTGTTGGGACACCCCGCAGGGTTTGAACTTTCGAAAGCCGTGCTCAAGTTATGTGGCGATGGGAATTTGTTAATATCCGTTGTAGTAAACTTGAAGTAAACTTTTTAAAATACGCCAACCGTAGCGTGAATCGTGAGTGTCTCTTTTCGGGTTGATCGAGAGGAGAACACGGTTTCGGGTTATGTCTCGACGAAGTAGGAGTTCAGGATCACTTGATCATTACTAGTTGATGACCGCCTTTGTTTCTCTTCTCGCCTCATTTATGTATGTTAGCCACCATATATGCTTAGCCGCTGCTGCAACCTCACCACTTTACCCCTTCCTTTCCCTTTAAGCTTTGCTAGTCTTGAAACCCATGGTAATGGGATTGCTGAGTCCTCGTGGCTCACAGATTACTACACCAACAGTTGCAGGTACAGGTTGTGAGATGATCATGACGCGAGAGCGATGTTTGCTTGTTTTGGAGTTCTTCTTCTGCTTCTTCGATCAGGGGATAGGTTCCGTGTCGGCAGCCTGGGCTAGCAGGGTGGATATTGTTTGAGTTTCGCTTCGCTTCATCCGTAGTCGGATGTTGATCTTGTATATGATGTTGATGTATTCTTGTGGCATTTGTGCCTTATGTATATATCCCCATCTATTATGTAATGTTGATGTAATGATATCCACCTTGCAAAAGCGCTTTCAAGATGCGCTTCTATCCTTGGTGGACCTTCGAGTTCCTTTTGATAGGGTCGCATCTTGGGCGTGACATCGAAGCCAACAACTTGCCATCTCTCAAATTTGATAAACGGCCGCATGTAAGGTAATATTTTAAATTCACAAGCGCTGCTTAGCGATATGAACAAGTTTTTAGCGCATGTGATAACAAATGCTAGTCTATTCAAAATTACATCTTTGGAGCATTCACCGCTATAAGGCGGCATCTTCATGACGCCTCATAGTACATTTCGGGCTTGCGATGCTCCTTGCCCTTCGGGTGGGTCGGCGTCGCAAGCTTCAAAGATCCAGCTTGCCCCAAAGGCACTTTAGCACGGGCAAGGCCCGACGGGCACCTTCAATGCAGATGGAGCGCTTGATGACTTCAATCCATGGACAAAGGCCCACCAGCCGCGAGACTAGCCTGAAGTAGCTCCTGTGCATGGCTTCCAATGGCCACAACCAATTATGAGGCCCTTCATGGCCTGTTCGGCGACCTTGTGGAGCTTGACCAGCTGCTTTAGCTGGTCGCTCAGGGGCACCGGATGTTGGGCCTCAGCATAGTGAGACCAGAACACCTTTTCCGTCGAGCTCCCCTCCTTGGCGCGGTAGAACGTGACAGCATCAGATACACTACGGGGCAGATCTGCGAATGCTCCTGGAGAGCTCCGGATTCGGTTAAGTAATAGGTAATTCACTTTCACATGCCTGCTTTGCATAAAGAATGCCTTACCCGCCGCTATCTTCTTTAATGCTTCAATTTCTTGGAGGGCTTTTTGGGCTTCGGCCTTAGCGGCGTTGGCACTTTCAAGAGCCGAGGTGAGCCTGACTCGAGTTCGAAGTCACGCCCAAACTCGTGTTTTTTCACGAGAGCTCTGAGCTCTGCCGCACCTCCGCCACCCGCCTCCTCGCTTCTCTCACTGGGCGCCCGTGGCCGCTTTGCTTTCGGCCGTGGACACCGCCTTCCTGGTCGCCACCTCGCTCGTGGGCCCCTACAATACCCACGCTTAGTCATGTCATTTTTGCAACCAAATCCTTTCTATAAGGTATTTCTTTAATAAGGTATTACTTACCTTCCTTGTCTTCGAGCTGCTTGGCAAGGCCGAGCTGCTTCTCGACCGCCGAGGCTCGCTTCAATGCATTGACCTCCGCAGCCAAGGCGGCAGAGGTCAGCAGCAAGAGCCTGCATTCCTATATTGACATACTTATGTTAGACTCCTCACAGATATCTTTTAGATCCTCATCCGCTTTTCTTTCCTAACAATCGAACTAAGCATCGTGGCTACCGCCTATGCGGTAATATTTTTTACATATTTTAAACTTACCTCAAAGCCCGTTAGAAGGCTGGTATAGGCTTAGTCAGCCCGCCTGGCGGATCTGAACTTTCTCGGATCACCACACCATAACAAGGCGGTGCTTCTCGTCGATGGAGGCGCCCAGCAGCGCCTTCCAGCAAGCTATCCGGTGCCTTCGATGGATTTGAGGTCACCGGCGTCAGTAGTCTCGCCTCTTTCATTTAAGGGGCCGCTTGTTGACTTCGTAACCACCGGTTCTCAGACGGAGTCCAGCAGGCTAGACTTAGAGCCTCCGGGTTTCGCCTTTGCGCCTCGGGAGTCCGGGAGGTCACCTTGCGGCGCCTCCAGACCACCTCCTCCTGGCTGGGCCCCTTTGGGACTCCACCGCTGTCGCCGCACGACACGAGGAGAGGAGGCGGTCGAATGAAGTGCTATTCACATCCGACGAATCCAGGGAGCCGCCGATCAAGCAGCGAGCCTGGCCCTGGGTGGGCTACATGGTCATATTCATGCTAGAAGACACTATGCGACAAACAAAAGTCATGAACTATTCCGAGTCCGGACACTTACGATCTCGCCAGGGCTTGGCCCTTGTTGGCCACTCCTCCTCCGCTTGTCGTCGGCAAGCAGGAGAAGTCCGGAGGAAGGGTCCTTCCTTTGACCCTCCGCCTCCCACCGGGCAGCCTTCCTTTCTTCTCTCCTTCACTGGGAGAGGCTTTTTTCCTCCTCCTCTTCCTCGCAGGAGGATTCCGCCAGAGTCGCCGGATGATGAGTCCGACAAGACTTAGCGCCGGAGCTCCTTCGAGTTCCCGTGGCCTTCTTCTTGGCCTTCTTGTTGGAAATATGCCCTAGAGGCAATAATAAATTAGTTATTATTATATTTCCTTGTTCATGATAATCGCTTATTATCCATGCTATAATTGTATTGATAGGAAACTCAGATACATGTGTGGTACATAGACAACACCATGTCCCTAGTAAGCCTCTAGTTGACTAGCTCGTTGATCAATAGATGGTTACGGTTTCCTGACCATGGACATTGGATGTCGTTGATAACGGGATCACATCATTAGGAGAATGATGTGATGGACAAGACCAAATCCTAAGCCTAGCACAAAGATCGTAGTTCGATGCTAAAGCTTTTCTAATGTCAAGTATCTTTCCTTAGACCATGAGATTGTGCAACTCCGGATACCGTAGGAATGCTTTGGTGTACCAAACGCCACAACGAATCGGGTGGCTATAAAGGTGCATTACAGGTATCTCCAAAGTGTCTGCTGGGTTGGCACGAATCGAGATCGGATTTGTCACTCCGCAGACGGAGAGGTATCTCCGCCCACCTTGTAGGACATCATCATATGTGCACAATGTGACCAAGGGGTTGATCACGGATGATGTGTTACGAACGAGTAAAGAGACTTGCCGGTAACGAGATTGAACAAGGTATCGGGATACCGACGATCGAATCTCGGCAAGTACAATACCGCTAGACAAAGGGAATTGTATACGGATCGATTGAGTCCTTGACATCGTGGTTCATCCGATGAGATCATCGTGGAACATGTGGGAGCCAACATGGGTATCCAGATCCCGCTGTTGGTTATTGACCGAGAACGCCTTGGTCATGTCTACATGTCTCCGAACCCGAGGGTCTACACACTTAAGGTTCATGACGCTTAGGGTTATAAAGGAAGTTTGTATGTGGTTACCGAATGTTGTTCGAGTCCTGATGAGATCCCGGACGTCACGAGGAGTTCCGGAATGGTCCGGAGGTAAAGATTTATATATGGAAAGTTGTTGTTCGGTTCCGGAAAAGTTCGGTTTTTTCGGTATTGTACCGGAAGCTTCTGAAGGTTCCGAGGATTCCTGAGGGGTCCGGAGGTCCGAAATTGTTCCACCACGCACAATACAGTAGCATGGGCTGTGTGGGGGCGCCCTAGCCTTAATGGGCCAGGGGCACCAGCCCCCAAGGCCCATGCGCATGGGAAGGGGAAACCCAAGGGGAGGGCCTCCACTTGACTTGGGAGGCACTCTCCCTCTGGCCGCCCCAAGTCCCATCTAGGACTGGCCGCACCCCTTGGGGTGGAACCCTAAAGGGGCGCAGCCCCTTCCCTATATATACTTGAGGTTTTGGGCTGCCCAACACACATGAGTTTTCTCCTCTTGGTGCAGCCCTCGCCTCCTCCTCCTCCTCTCCCTTGGTGCTTGGCGGCCTCTGGGATTGCCACGCCCTCCACCACCACCACGCCATTGTGCTGCTGCTGGATGGAGTCTTCTCAACCTCTCCTCTCTCCTTGCTGGATCAAGGCATGGAGACGCCACCGGCTGTACGTGTGTTGAACACGGAGGTGCCGTCTGCTCGCACTAGGATCTCCGGTGATTTGGATCACGACGAGTACGACTCCTTCAACCCCGCTTCTTGAACGCTCCGCTTAGTGATCTACAAGGGTATGTAGATGCACTCTCCTTCCCTCGCTAGTTTCTCCATAGATAGATCTTGGTGACACGAGGAAAATTTTGAATTTCTGCTACGCTCCCCAACAAAGGGCATCATGAGCTAGGTCTATTGCGAGATTCTTTGCACGAGTAGAACACAAAGTAGTTGTGGGCGCTGATGTTGTTCAATATGCTTACTGCTACTAGTCCAATCTTGTTTCGACGGTATTGTGGGATGAAGCGCCCGGACCGACCTTACACATACTTCTTACGTGAGACAGGTTCCACTGACCGACATGCACTTGGTGCATAAGGTGGCTAGCGGGTGCCGCCTCCCACTTTAGTCGGAACGGATTCGATGAAAAGGGTCCTTATGAAGGGTAAATAGCAATTGGCATATCACGTTGTGGTTTTATGAGGTAAGAAACGTTTGCTAGAAACCCATAGCAGCCATCAGAAACATGCAAACAACAATTAGAGGACGCCTAACTTGTTTTTGCAGGGTATGCTATGTGATGTGATATGGCCAAGAAGAATGTGATGAATGATATGTGATGTATGAGATTGATCATGTTCTTGTAATAGGATTCACGACTTGCATGTCGATGAGTATGACAACCGGCAGGAGCCATAGGAGTTGTCTTTATTTATTGTATGACTTATGTGTCATTAAACAACGCCATGTAATTACTTTACTTTATTGCTAACCGTAGCCATAGTAGTAGAAGTAATAGTTGGCAGACAACTTCATGGAGACACGATGATGGAGATCATGATGATGGAGATCATGGTGTCATGCCGGTGACGATGATGATCATGGAGCCCCAAGATGGAGATCAATGGAGCTATATGATATTGGCCATATCATGTCACTACTATATAATTGCATGTGATGTTTATTATGTTTATGCATCTTGTTTACTTAGAACGACGGTAGTAAATAAGATGATCCTTACAACAATTTCAAGAAGTGTTCTCCCTAACTGTGCACCATTGCTAAAGTTCGTCGCTTCTAAGCACCACGTGATGATCGGGTGTGATGGATTCTTACGCTCACATACAACGGGTGTAAGACAGATTTACACACGCCAAACACTTAGGGTTAACTTGACGAGCCTAGCATGTACGCATATGGCCTCGAACACAGAGACCGAAGGTCGAGCATGAGTCGATAGTAGATACGATCAACATGAAGATGTTCACCGATGATGACTAGTCCGTCTCACGTGATGATCGGACACGCCTAGTTGACTCGGATCATGTAATCACTTAGATGACCAGAGGGATGTCTATCTCGAGTGGGAGTTCATAAGATGAACTTAATTATCTTGAACATAGTCAAAAGATCTTTGCAAATTATGTCGTAAGCTCGCTTTTAGTTCCACTATTTAGATATGTTCCTAGAGAAAATATAGTTGAAAGTTGAAAGAGCGTATTATGCGACAAGAGAAAGCTTATGTCCTTAATGCACCGCCACAGTGCTGAACCCCAAACGTTGTCTGTGGATGTTGCGTAACATCGACATACACGCTTTTGATAACTACGTGATAGTTCGTAAAACGGTTTAGAGTTGAGGCACCAAAGACGTCAAACGTCATGAACATATGAGATGTTTCGAGGGCTGAAATTGGGATTTCAGCTCGTGCTCACGCCAAGAGGTATAAGACCTCCGACGATTTTCTTAGCCTGCAAACTAAGGGAGAAAAGCTCAATCATTGAGCTTGTGCTCAGATTGTCCGAGTGCAACAATCACTTGAATCAAGTGGGAGTTGATCTTCCGATGAGATAGTGATGTTTCTCCAAAGTCATTGCCACCAAGCTACTAGAGCTTCGTGATGAACTATAACATATCGGGATAGATATGATGATCCTGAAGTATTCGCGATGTTTGACATCGCGAAAGTAGAAATCAAGAAGGAGCATCAATTGTTGATGGTTGGTGAAACCACTAGTTTCAAGAAGGGCAAGGGCAAGAAGGGTACTTCATGAAACAGCAAAACAGTTGCTGCTCTAGTGAAGAAACCCAAGGTTGAACCCAAACCCGAGACTAAGTGCTTCAGAATGAGAGGAACGGACACGGAGCAGAACCACCCTAGATACTTGGTAGATGAGAAGGCTGGCAAGGTCGATAGAAGTATATTGATATACATTATGTTAATGTGTACTTTACTAGTACTCCTAGTAGCACCATGGTATTAGATACCGTTCGGTTGCTAAGTGTTAGTAACTCAAATAAAAGCTACGGAATAAACGGAGACTAGCTAAAGGTGAGCCGACGATATGTGTTGGAAGTGTTTCCAAGGTTGATGTGATCAAGCATCACACGCCTCCTCTACCATCAAGATTAGTATTAAACCAGAATAATTGTCATTTGGTGTTTGCTTGAGCATAGACATGATTGGATTATGTCTATCGCAATACGGTTATTCATTTAAGGAGAATAATGGTTACTCTATTTATTTGAATAATACCTTCAATGGTCTTGCACCTAAAGGAATGGTTTATTGAATCTCGATCGTAGTGATACACATTTTCATGCCAAAAGATATAAGATAGTAATGATAGTACCACTTACTTGTGGCACCGCCATGTAAGTCATATTGGTATAAATGCATGAAGAAGCTCCATGTTGATGGATCTTTGGACTCACTCGCTTTTGAAAAGTTTGAGACATGCAAACCATGTCTATTGGTGTATACGCATGAAGAAACTCCATGCGATGGATCGCTTGGACTCACTTGATTTTGAATCACTTGAGATATGCAAATCATACCACATGGGCAAGATGATTGAAAAGCCTCGTTTCAGAAGATGGAACAAGATAGCAACTTGTTGGAAGTAACACATTTTGATGTGTGCAGTCCAATGAGTGCCGAGGCATGCAAAGAATATCGTTATGTTCTTACTTCACGATGATTCGAGTAGATGTTGAGTATATTTACTTGATGAAACACAAGTCTGAATTATTGAATGGTTCAAGTAATTTCAGAGTGAAGTTAAAGATCATCGTGACAAGAGGATAGAATGTCTATGATATGATCATAGAGATGAATATCTGTTACGAGCTTTGGCACACAATTAAGACATTGTGCAAATTGTTTCACAATTAATACCGCTCCGAACACCATAGTGTGATGGTGTGTCCGAACATCATAGTTGCACCCTATTAGATATGGTGCGCACTATGATGTCTCTTATCGAATTACCACTATCGCTCATGGGTTAGGCATTAGAGACAACCGCACTCACTTTAATAGGGCACCACGTAATTCCGCTGAGACGACACCGCTTGGAGAAACCTGTTGTCGCTTTAAAAGTTTGGGGCTACGACGCTTATGTGAAAAAGTTTCAAATTGATAAGCTCGAACCCAAAGCGGATAAAATGCATCTTCATAGGACACCCAAAACAGTTGGGTATACCTCCTAATTCAGATCCGAAAGCAATAGGGATTGTTTCTTGAATCGGGTCCTTTCTCGAGGAAAAGTTTGTCTCAAAAGTTGAGGGGAGGATGGTGGAGACTTGATGAGGTTATTGAACCATCACTTCAACTAGTGTGTAGCAGGGCACAGAAGTTGTTCCTGTGGCACCTACACCAATTGAAGTAGAAGCTATGATAGTGATCATGAAGTTTCGGATCAAGTCACTACCGAACCTCGTGAGGACGACAAGGACATGTACGCTTCGAGTGGTACGGTGATCCTGTCTTGAAGGTCATGTTGCTAGACAACAATGAACCCACGAGCTATGGAGAAGCGATGGTGGGCCCAAATTCGACAAATGGTTAGAAGCCATGAAATCCGAGATAGGATCCATGTATCGTAACAAAGCATGGATTTTGGTGGACTTGCCCAATGATCGGCAAGCCATTGAGATAAATGGATCTTTAAGAAGAAGACGGACGGGATGGTAATGTCACCATCTATGAAGCTCGACTTGTGGCGAAGAGTTTTTCACAAGTTCAAGGAGTTGACTACGGTGAGATTTTCTCATCCGTAGCGATGCTTAAGTCCGCCGGAATCATGTTAGCATTAGCTGCATTTATGAAATCCGCGATGGATGTCAAAACGAGTTTCCTTACCGCCAGAAGGAAAGGTTGTATGTGATACAATCGAAAGGTTTTGTCGATCCTAAGGATGCTAAAAGGTATGCTAGCTCCAACATCCTTCTAAGGACCGGAGTAAGCATCTCGGAGTTGGAATGTGCACTTTGATGAGATGATCAAAGATTTTGGGTTTATACAAAGTTTATGAGAAACTTGTATTTCCAAAGAAGTGAGTGGGAGCACTATAGAATTTCTGATGAGTATATGTTGTTGACATATTGATGATCGAAATGATGTAGAATTTCCGAAAGCATATAGGGTTATTTGAAAGATGTTTTTCAATAGAAAACCTGGATTAAGCTACTTGAACATTGAGCATCAAGATCTATAAGGATAGATCAAAATGCTTAATAATACTTTCAAATGAGCATATACTTTGACATGATCTTGAAGGTGTTCAAGATGGATCACCAAAGAAGGAGTTCTTGGCTGAGTTGTAAGGTATGAAGTTAAGACTTAAAGCTCACCACGGCGTAAAAGAGAGAAAGGATGAAGGTCGCCCCTATGCTTCGTAGACATAGGCTCTATAGTATGCTATGCTGTGTACCGCACCGAAGTGTGCCTTGCCATGAGTCACTAAGGGTACAAGAATGATCCAGAATGGATCATTGACAGCGGTCAAAATTGTCCTTGGAGTAAATAAGGACATGTTTCTCGATTATGGAGGTGATAAAGAGTTCGCGAAAGGGTTACGCCGATGCAAGCTTTAACACCTATCCGAAAGTGACTCGAGTAGCAAACCGGATACGATAGTGGAGCAACCATTTGGAATAGCTCCAAGTGGAGCGTGGAAGCAACATTTACAATATGACATAGAGAATTGCTAAGTACACACGGATCTGAAAGGTTCGGACCCGCTGACTAAAACCTCTCACAAGCAAAACATGATCAAACCTCGTAACTCATTGAGTCTTAATCACATGATGATGTGAACTAGTTTACGACACTAGTAAACTTTGGATGTTGGTCACATGGCGATGTGACCTATCAGTGTTAATCACATGACGATGTGAACTAGATTATTGACTCTAGTGCAAGTGGAGACTGTTGGAAATATGCCCTAGAGGCAATAATAAATTAGTTATTATTATATTTCCTTGTTCATGATAATCGCTTATTATCCATGCTATAATTGTATTGATAGGAAACTCGATACATGTGTGGGTACATAGACAACACCATGTCCCTAGTAAGCCTCTAGTTGACTAGCTCGTTGATCAATAGATGGTTACGGTTTCTAACCATGGACATTTGATGTCGTTGATAACGGATCACATCATTAGAGAATGATGTGATGGACAAGACCCAATCCTAAGCCTAGCACAAAGATCGTAGTTCAGATGCTAAAGCTTTTCTAATGTCAAGTATCTTTTCCTTAGACCATGAGATTGTGCAACCCCGGATACCGAGGAATGCTTTGGTGTACCAAACGCCACAACGTAATCGGGTGGCTATAAAGGTGCATTACAGGTATCTCCGAAAGTGTCTCGCGGTTGGCACGAATCGAGACTGGATTTGTCACCCGTGACGGAGAGGTATCTCTGGCCCACTCGGTAGGACATCATCATATGTGCACAATGTGACCAAGGGGTTGATCACGGATGATGTGTTACGAACGAGTAAAGAGACTTGCCGGTAACGAGATTGAACAAGGTATCGGGATACCGACGATCGAATCTCGGCAAGTACAATACCGCTAGACAAAGGGAATTGTATACGGATCGATTGAGTCCTTGACATCGTGGTTCATCCGATGAGATCATCGTGGAATGTGGGAGCCAACATGGGTATCCAGATCCCGCTGTTGGTTATTGACCGAGAACGCCTCGGTCATGTCTACATGTCTCCGAACCCGTAGGGTCTACACACTTAAGGTTCGATGACGCTAGGGTTATAAAGGAAGTTTGTATGTGGTTACCGAATGTTGTTCGAGTCCCGATGAGATCCCTGACGTCACGAGGAGTTCCGGAATGGTCCGGAGGTAAAGATTTATATATGGAAAGTTGTTGTTCGAAGTTCCGGAAAAGTTCGGTTTTTTCGATATTGTACCGGAAGCTTCTGAAGGTTCCGGAGGATTCCGAGGGGTTCGAGGTCCGGAAATTGTTCCACCACGTCCACACAGTAGCATGGGCTGTAGGGGGGCGCCTAGCCTTAATGGGCTAGGGGCACCAGCCCCCAAGGCCCATGCGATAGGAAGGGGGAAACCCTAAGGGGAGGGCCTCCACTTGACTTGGGAGGCACTCTCCCTCTTGGCCGCCTCAAGTCCCATCTAGGGCTGGCCGCACCCCTTGGGGTGGAAACCTAAAGGGGCGCAGCCCCTTTCCCTATATATACTTGAGGTTTTGGGCTGCCCAACACACATGAGTTTTCTCCTCTTGGTGCAGCCCCGCCTCCTCCTCCTCCTCTCCCTTGGTGCTTGGCGGTTCGGGATTGCCACGCCCTCCACCACCACCACGCCACTGTTGCTGCTGGATGGAGTCTTCTCAACCTCTCCTCTCTCCTTGCTGGATCAAGGCATGGGAGACGCCACCGGCTGTACGTGTTGAACGCGGAGGTGCCGTCTGCTCGCACTAGGATCCCGGTGATTTGGATCACGACGAGTACGACTCCTTCAACCCCGCTTCTTGAACGCTTCCGCTTAGCGATCTACAAGGGTATGTAGATGCACTCTCCTTCCCTGATTGCTAGTTTCTCCATAGATAGATCTTGGTGACACGTAGGAAAATTTTGAATTTCTGCTACGTTCCCCAACACTTCTTCTCCGGCACCACGTGAGGTATCGGAGCCAGCAGCCCCGTCAATCGGGTGTCCGCTGGGTCTTCTGGCAAGGGGGGCAGACAGTTAATCTGTCCGGATGTCTTCAGCCAGTCCTGTCAAAGGTTAGGGAGTTTTTAGATCCCGCAAAGAGTCAAACTATGAAAACAAGAGTCCCGTAAAGGGTAAAATAGCTTACTCGCAGCTTGGCGCTATGAAGCCAACCGCGATCTTCGTAGCGGATGGGGGCCTCAGCTTTTTGAACAGCAGACCTTCCGTGCATCTACGCACGTAGTGTCAAGAGCCTTTTCAGAGTTTGGTGCTGTGCCGATCGAACTCCCACAATTTGAAGGCCCGTTGTTGGCATGGGAGAATCCGCGATGAGCATCACCGATTACGCTGACAAGCCTGAGATTCTTGTCCACCAGGTTTCGGACGCAGGTTTGGAATCTGATAGCTCGTCCGAATCACCCCACATCAGCCCGCTCTCTTCCATGATGTGAGCCGTGGGGAAGCCAGATCGAATTCGGGGCCGCCGCCATTGAGAGTCGCGCGGCTCGGTGATGTAGAACCACCCCGATTGCCACCCCTTTATGGTCTCCACAAAGGAGCCTCGAGCTATAGGACTTTGGCCATCTTGCCAACCATGGCACCTCCAAGACTCTCTTGGCGGCCGCCCACTCCCATCGGCTTGATTGAAGATCTTCAGCCATAAGCTGAAGTAGGGCTGGATGCAGAGGAAGGCCTCGCACACGACGATGAACACCGAGATGTTGAGGATGAAATTCGGGCCAGATCGTGAAGTCCAGCCGTAGTAGAACATGAGCCCCTGACAAATAGGTGAAGTGGAAAACCTAGTCCATGGAGGAAGTGGGTGAGGAACACCACCTCTCATGGGGCCTAGGGTGGAATGAGCTGCCCCTCGCCGGGAGCCGGCGCGCAATGTCGCTGGACAAGTATCCGCCTTCCGCAGCTTTTTGATGTGCCCCTCCCCGACGGAGGAGCCATCCACTTGCCTCCCGCCCGACATAGTTGGAGAAGGTTGAGGTAGGGTGTGCGGACTTGGGCGCTGGAGCTCAAGTGCTGGAATGGATGAGCAAAGGAGGAAGAAGGCGAGGTGAAAAGGTGATCCTTATCCCTTATATGGACGGACGGGTTATGCGCCCCCGTGAGCCCGGTAAAACTCGCTTATCTCCCAAGCGCCGAATCAATGGCGCGGTTGGGTTACCCACGCTCAGATAGATGGGAATCCTGAATAAGGGGCACGATCTCCGCTTTGATAAGACGTAAGGAGGAACCGCGCTAAATGCGCTTGAGGTGGAACAAAGAAAAATGATTCGCATAAAGGCCTGGTCGTGGTGTGATGTCACGCCACGGAATACGCTAGCATATCTCAGCAAAGGTTATTCTCTATGGTAGTATGTGGAACTTGTTTTGCAGAGCCGACACTATCCTTGTGTTCAAAATCTTCTATGAAGTATTCGAGGAGGAACCCGCCTTGCAATGTCAAGACAATATGCACGCCGGACTGGTCGTCATTGAAGCCGTTCAGGGGCTACCGAGGGAGTCCCGGATTAGGGGTGTCCGAATAGCCTAACTATCATGCTGGGTCGACTCGACTATGAAGATACAAGATTGAAGACTTCTTCCGTGTCCGATGGGACTTTCCTTGGCGTGGAAGGCAAGCTTGGCGATACGGATATGTAGATCTCCTACCATTGTAATCGCCGGAGTTCGGGTTCTGGCTGCACCCTTGAGGTTCAACACCGGGTGCGCGGAGATTCACCTCTACCTACCGCACCCCCGCCGCCTAAGATCTAAACTACGAAAAGGAACAACACAAGAGACATGTGGTTTATACTTAGTTTGGGCCACCGCTAGGTGTAATACCCTACTCTAGTTTGTGGTGTGGTGGATTGCCTCTGGGCTGATGATGATGAATAATACAAGGAAGAACAGCCTCATGAGGGTCTGTTTTTGGCTGGTGCGATGAACTGCTAGGGGAGTTCACGCTTCCTCTCTCTCTCTATTCAAGGTGCTTCCAGCCATCGACGATCAAGATGCCCTACTATGGTGGCTAGCTCTACTTATATAGGCGGAGGCCCCGGCCTCTTCCCAAATATTGAGCGAGAAGGGCGCCAACAATTGGCTATTTTGAAGGGGAAACATCCGGGTACACTTATCCTCGACTAAAGTTGGTCCTCGCGTCAAAGGCTCGTGGTGACGCCGCTTGGGCTCCACAATGACTTCCTTCCTGCCGCTATTGGTCTTGGTCTTGTTGCAATCAAATGGATGCCTTTTCTGATGCTCTCGCCAGCTTGCTCCCCTTTGCACCAAAGAGGAAAGGAGGACATCATGGGGCTGGCGCCGCCTCGGCGCCTTTGGTCATCACAGTTATGGCCATGGGCACCTCGTGAGGTACCCCGCCTTGATCTCTCCACCTCCTCATGAGCCAGCCTGATGAGGTTGTGCTTATGGAAGCTCCCCGTCGTCCGCCTCTGCGGAGGCTTGGCCCCTCGCGAGGGTCTGAGCTTGTGTTGGTGAAGATGGACCGCGATGGGCCCCCTTGAGCCACGCCGCAGGCCGCAGTGCAAGTCTGGGACCCCTGCTCCTTAACGCCGACAAGAGCCCCCTG
Organism: Aegilops longissima; assembly: GCA_021605205.1. NCBI lineage: Eukaryota > Viridiplantae > Streptophyta > Magnoliopsida > Poales > Poaceae > Aegilops > Aegilops longissima. The sequence goes on along the minus strand of CM038679.1, from coordinate 607,432,432 downwards.
GCCCAAGCGCGCCTGGCTTGACCGAGCAGAGGCTAAGCGGCAAGTGCGCGCCATGGGTCCTAACAGCCTGCGGGGTTTGGGCGCCACAAGGGAGGTTGATTGACGTGGTGGCACTGCCCCCACGCCCCTTATTTTGTGCCATGCTAGGCGGACTCATAGCCGCACACAGCTGCTCCTTTTTCGTGCTCGACCGCCCCCACTCTTCCTCCTCTCGAACTCCAGCCGCCTCCCAATCCGATCTCAAACTCACCCCTTCCGCTGCCATGGCTCCGACGAAGAAGGAAGAGGGAAGAAGCACGTATGCCGCCGCTTTCACTGGCCGGGCGGCGCTCCCCCGCACGATCGGTCGATCATACTCAATCGAGAGGGCATGGGCAAGGTCAGCTCGGCTTTGGCCACCATCTTCAACGACGCGGCGGACGACGGCCCGCCCGCTGCCCCACTTCTCCATTGACAGGATAATCACCGAGGTCCGGTATTTTGTCGACGCCTGTGGGCGGGGCTGGTTCCCCTTCCCATTTCTTCAATGATGTGCTCTCCCACCATCGATCCATATGATGCACTTGGGTCCAGAATCCATCACTCTTCTTGGCGGTCTTCGCCTTTGTTTGTGAGGCGATGATGGGCATCCTTCCTTCTCGTTGTTTGCTGCGCCTAATTCTTCTCCTGGCGCTTTGTTGACCCCACCCAATGTTCGTGTGTGTGAGCTTCATTGCTGCATCTGAAACAGCGGTCAGGATCGACTTCAGCCTTCCTCCGCCTCTACGCTTCTGGGTTCCGCGAGCGGTGGCTGTACATGGAAGTGGGGATGCCCAGCCCCCTGCTGTCGGAGCCAACATCACCCGCTGTCCCCAATTCAGGCTGGGGCCAAGAGACGCTCACGAGCCCTCGGCTCGCCTTCGTCTGCTGCCGCTTCAGCCTCGAGGGCGCCGGTGTGACGGGCGCCAAGGTGGTGAAGGAGTTCTCCAGTGTCAAGATTGCCCTCTCCAACGCCTATTCCTCGCCGGATGTGGGCCTTCAGCGGGCGTGAAGACCGCACGAGGCTCCAAGAGGAGGACTTGATGACTGAAGCGCTGAGGAAGGTGCTCTTGGTCTTGACTGGGGACCCCACCCCCGGCAGCATCCGACAAGGGGGTGCTTTGTTGTACTTTTGCTCAAGCAGGGGTGACTTTGTGAAGCAGATGCCCAGCTTCGACGAATGGGGGCTGCGCCCTGCAGGCCTCATGGGGTCTCGCGAGAACCCAGTGGTGGTGACTGCCCTTCCAGTTGCCCACGACGGTCCTTCCTCGAGTGGTGGAGCAGGAGGCATGGGCCACCGAGGCCGAGGGGGGCCTCCGCCGGGATGACGATGCCAGCGGCACTCCCGAGGTGGCAACCCCGAGGTGGCAGCTCCCCGAGGCCCGCGACCACGTGGCCTGGGCGCTGAGCTGCGCCCCACGGCTCCCGCGGGTCGAGGCCCCGAGGCCCCAGCTACCCTTCTTGATGAGGTGACCGGGCGCGGCACCAGACGGCTCCCGACACCGGTCACCTTGGTGCTTTCCTGCCGCAGCCGACTGCGGCTGAGCCCCCCGGCCGCTTCTGCGGACTTCGAGGCTCTCCCAAGAGAAGGGAGGCCTTGGGTGATGATTACCTCGCCGCTGCTGAAGCGTGAGGGAAGTACTTCGCCACCGATGAGTAAGCCTTCCTTTCCTAGCTCCGGGTTCTTATGTTGCTTTTATCGATCTCGCCTCAGAGGGCCCTTCGCCGAAGCTTACGGAGATGGCTGAGGAGCCATCCCCTTGGCTCCGCCTCTCCACTGCCCCCGAGCACCCGAGCAACCCCCCCTCCCTTTATAGGTGCAAGAGAGGGGGAGGGCGCTTGCCTCTCCTCCAAGGATGGGTGCTAAGAGGGGGAGGATCCATCTCCCCAAGGCACTGAGGTGCCTTCCCTTAGGGTTCCCTCCCTTTCTATATCTTGGCGATGGGCCTCTTTGGGCTGGCTCCTGGCCCATATAGGCCTGGCTCCCCCCTACAGCCCATGGGCCTCGCAGGTGGCCCCCCCGGTGGACCCCCGACCCTTTCGCACTCCCAGACAATACCGATAACCCCAAACTTTCCACACCAAATAAGACTTCCTATATAAATATTTACCTCCGACCATTCCGAACTCCTCGTGACGTCCGGGATCTCATCCGACTCAACAACATTCGTTTGCTGCATACTCATTCATACAACCCTAGCATCACCGAACCTTATGTGTAGACCCTACGGTTCGGAGACATGCGTACATGACCGAGACGGCTCGGCAATAACCAACAGGATCTGATACGATACCCATGTTGGCTCCTACATGCTCCTCGATGATCTCATCGGATGAACCACGATGTCGAGGATTCAATCAACTCAGATACTATTCCTTTGTCAATCGGTATTTTACTGCCCGAGATTCGATCGCCGGTATCCCAATACCGCTCAATCTCGCTATCGCAAGTCACTTTACTCGCACAGAATGATGATCCCGTGACCAAACACTTGGTCACTTTGAGCTCATTATGATGATGCACTACCGAAAGGGGCCCAGAGATACCTCTCCGTCACACGGAGTGACAAATCCCAGCCTCGATCCGTGTCAACCCAATGACACTTTGGAGATACCAGTGCACCTTTATAGTCACCCAGCTATGTTGTGACGCTTGGTACACCCAAAGCACTCCTACGGTATCCGGAGTTACACGATCTCATGGTCTAAGGAAGAGATACTTGACATTGGAAAAGCTCTAGCAAAACGAACTACACGATCTTGTGCTATGCTTAGATTGTCTTGTCCATCACATCATTCTCCTAATGATGTGATCCCGTTATCAATGACATCCAATGTCCATAGTCAGAAACCATGACTATCTATTGATCAACGAGCTAGTCAACTAGAGGCTCACTAGGGACATATTGTGGTCTATGTATTCACACGCGTATTACGATTTCCGGATAATACAATTATAGCATGAATAAAAGACAATTATCATGAACAAGGAAATATAATAATAATTTTTATTATTGCCTCTAGGGCATATTTCCAACAGGAAGAACAGCCTCGCTTAGGTCTGTTCTGGCTGGTGCGATGAACTGCTAGGGGGAGTTCAGTCGCCTTCTCTCTCTAGATTGCTTGATCTCTAGCTCTCTTCCCGGATTCTGGATCGCTCTCGATCCCCACCCTCGTGGGTGGCTAGTCCCATTATAGAAAGGGGCCCTGGCCTCTTCCCAAATATTGCGGAAGGGCGCCAACAATTGGCCATTTGAAGGGGAACATTCAGTACACTTATCCTCGAACAGTTGGTCCTCGCCTGTCAAAAAGGCTTTGTGGTGATGTCGTTTGGGATCCACAACGATTTCCTTCTGCTGCTATGGATTACTTTGATCTTGTTGTTGCACCAATGGATGCCTTTGCTTGATGCTCGGCCGCGCTTGCCCCTTTGCACCAAAGAGGAAAGGAGGACACGGGTGCGGGCTGAGGCCCCGCCTGGCGCCCTTGCTCCAGTCAGTTGCAGCCCTGAGGTCCCCGCCTTGATCTCCGGGCCTCGGCGAGCCAAATGACGAGGTTGTGCCCGAGAAGCTTCCTGTCGTCTCACCCCACGAGGCTCGGCCTCATGAGGTCTTGAGCTTGTGCCGATGGATATTGGCCGTGCTGGCCACCCTTGAGCCACGCCGCAGTCGCAGCGGCAAGTCTCGGGTACCCTGCTCCTGCAATTCACGGCTAACTTATATGGATGATCTCTATAGCCTTGTATTCCTTCTCCAATATTTGGATTTTGTTTGGCCAACTTGATCTATTTACCTTGCAATGGGAAGAGGTGCTTTGTAGTGGGTTCAATCTACGGTGCTTGATCCCAATGACGGAAAGGGAAACGACACGATGTATCGTTGTTACTAAGGACAAATGATGGGGGTCATCTCTACATAGATAGATCTTGTCTACATCATTTCATCGCCTATTGCATTACCCGCTTTTTCATGAATTAATACACTAGATGCATGCTGGATAGCGTCGGTGTGGAGTAATAGTAGTAGATGCAGCAGGAGTTGGTCTACTAATCTTGGACGTGATGCCTATATAATGATCATTGCTTGGATATCGCCATGATTATTCAAGTTCTGTCAATTCCCAACAGTAATTTGTTCACCCACCATTTTATTTTTCTCGAGAGAAGCCACTAGTGAAATCTACAGCCCCGGTCTTCTTTTTTCTCATATTTGACTTTACGATCTACTTTTTCTCTTGCACTTATTTTCATATCTATTAAACCAAAAATACAAAATACCTTGCTGCATTTTATTTCTATTTATTTTATTTGGCGATCTATCTTTCAATCTACTACAAATTTACCTCATGTATGTTTGCCTATCTTGAGGCGCTGCACCTTGAAGGGATTGACAACCCTTTAACACGTCGGGTTGCGAGGATTTGTTATCTATGCAGGGGCTGTTTACGTTGTGTTGCTTGGTTCTCCACTGGTTCGACAACCTTGGTTTCATATCTGAGGAAATACCCACCGCTGCCAGTCTGCATCATCCCTTCCTCTTTGGGGAAATACCAACGTAGCTTCGTTTATTAAAGAGTTTCGGGGCAGGCCCACCAGTGGCGCGCCTGGGGCCCAGCCACGCCCAGTGGGTTGTGCCCACCTCGGCCACCCGCACCCCTCTTGCCCTATAAATTACCAAATATTCCAAAACCCGGGAAACCCTAGATGTGAAGTTCCGCTGCAAGCCTGTAGCCACCGAAACCAATCTAGACCATGTTCGCACTCAACCGAGGGGAAATCATCACTGGGCCATGTTCATCATCCCTGTACAACACGATGAGGAGGGAGTACCCTCGGGCTGAGGGTTTGTACCAAGAGCTATGTGTTTAATCTCTCTCTCTCTTGTGTTCTTGAGATGTCACGATCTTGATGTATATGGCTTTGTTAATATAGTTGATCATATGTTTTCCTCTCTATCTTGTTGTGATGAATTGATTTTTCGCTTTGAGATTTCGGACTATCAGATTGAATACTTTATGGATTTGAGAACACTTGATGTATGTCTTGCTATGAATAATTCGTAGAAAATGGGGTACCATATTGATTCACTTGATATATGTTTTGGCACTCAACTCATGGACACCGTGGTGACATTGGGGTAATCTATGCATAGGGGTTGATGCACGTCTTGTCTTTGTTTCTGGTAGAAATCTTGGGAACTCTTTGAGGTTCCTTGTGTTGATTGAGTATTATGAATCTGAAATTATTCCATTTGGACAGATTTATCGATTGGGATATTCTTGATCGATTTGGTCGAAAAGGGAGAGCTCCTCGCTCCTGGTTCTCCAGAATCGATTCCCGAACCACAAGAATTTAGAATGGGATTCCAACTCAGCACCTTTTGTTTTGAGATTGGTGTTATTTTAGTCCTAACTCCGGATAGATCATCGGAAAGAATAGCTTCGAGGTGGTTTTAAAATTCACAAACAATTTCTTCTTATGTTCTCCGCTAGATAGGAACTTTGGAGTCATTCTTCATTGCACTTTGAGGGATGTTTATATGATCCAATTATATTAGCATTGTTGAGATTGCACTAGCTAAAGAACGACCCTAGGCCTCATTTTCAAGCATTGCAATACCGCTTGTGCCTGCTTTATCAATTTCTACCTTGATGTTTTTTATTCTTCTTATTACAAAAATCAATATCTACTATCCATATTACACTTGTATCACCATCTCTTCACCAAACTAGTGCATCTATACAAATTACCATTGTATTGTTGGGGACACAAGAGACTTTTTATTATTTGGTTGCAGGTTGTTTGAGAGAGACCATCTTCATCCTACACCTCCCACGGATTGATAAACCTTAGGTCATTCACTTGAGGGAAAATTGCACGCCCCACAAAACTCTGCTTGAGGCCAACACGTGTCTACAATAATAAAGTTGCATAGTAGACATCAATACCTTTGGGACCTTTAGCCATGAAGCATCTTCCAATTCCTTCATTTGGTGAGTCAAATATGTTGTAGGAGCTGATGACACAAGTGCAAGACCTAACTTAACCTTCATCTTGAGTATATTCGAGTCGGATAGCTTCTCTCGTGTAGTTGTCGAGTCGAACGGATACCCATTCACCAACGTGAGCTTGATGTCTTCGCCTTGTGTAGCTTTTGATGACTTGTCCTTCCTTTCCGTATCCTTGCTTCTACGAGAGGGTCTTCATTCATAACGATCATCTCTACCCTTCTCTCTTGGTGGTGATTCATCTCTTTTACTTCCTTTTGGTGAATCTTCTCTCTTGTAGGGAGTCAGACACTCATTGAGTAGTGTCTGGTCTTCCACAATTGTAGCAATTATGATCACGACTAGAAGATCTTTTGTCATTGTAGGACCTTAACTTGAGCTTCTCTTTGCTTCTATTCCTGTAGAACTTGTTGAAGTTCTTCACCATTAAGCTCAATTCTTCATTGGAAACTTGTTCCTCACTTGATGTTGTAGGGCATCACATGAAGCTTCAAGCACCACTTGACTTGTTCTCGAGCTCTTTTATCCTTGAGTGACATCTCATGAGCAACAATTCACAATGACTTCGTGGGCTTGAGATCTTGTAATTGGGCATCATTTCGATCAAGGTGCACACGGTATCATATTTTCCATCCAAGGCTCTTAGGATCTTCTTGATGATGAATTTGTCGGTCATCTCATCACTTCCTAAGCCGGCAATCATTTATGATGAGAGCAAGCCTAGAGTACATTTCTTCGCTACTCCTTCACCATCCTTCATTTTGAACTTGTTGTTGACTTTGAAGCACATCCAATTTGATTCCTTGACTAACTCGTATACCTTCGCATATAAACCAAAGTATCCCAAATTTCTTTGCATTCTCAAGGCGGCTGATTTTTTAATTCTTCGGGCACAATCCGTTGAAGAGAATTTCGCAAGCTTGAGCATTCTATTGCAACGCCTTCATTTCTTCTCGCAGACGCTCACGATCCGTTCTCTTCCATCCTTGAAGAAATCACCTTGCAAGCCAATGTGCACAATAGCCCAAACGAGGGGGGGGTTATGACCAAGAATATGCATTTTCATCTTATGCTTCCAACTAGCAAAATTAGTACTATCAAAGTAAGGACCCCACGGTGGTAATTTCCTCGCTAGATGCCATACTCTCCTAGGTTGTGAAACCAAGGCTATGGACCAAAGCTATGGAAATCAAGGAAAATGGAGACCAAAGCTCGTACCACTTGTAGGATCGAAAGTAGGTCTAGAGCATGGTGATTAGACTACCTGACCAAAATAAAATCTAACATTTTCCCAATTTTAGTTGTGGGAAAATTTTAGCAATTAGCACAAGTCAAGCAATCAACCTACACATGCAATTCTAAGTGTATAGCAGCGAAAGAAAAACATTGCATATGGAGTTAAAGGAAGGGTTTGGAGAATGCAAACGCAAAGAAGACACACAAAGATTTTGGCGTGGTTCCGATAGGTGGTGCTATCGACATCCACGCTGATGGAGACTTCAACCCACGATGGGCAACGGTTATGCGAGTCCATGGAGGGCTCCACCCATGTAAGGGTCCACGGAAGCAATATTGTTCATCCCACCATGGCCATCACCCATGAAGGACTTGCCTCACTGGTGTCGGAGTATGGACTACGGGTAGGCAGACCAGCCTCGAACCTTCAAAACATCGTGGCAGATCAAGCCTCAAGACCCCAAGACAAAGAGCTTTCAGATGGTCGGCAATGTAGAAGTGACTCACACCTCTGGCCGAGTCCCAAAGGTCGCTTCGTGACAAGCCGACTCCAAGCCGGCCGACTCAAATGAGGTTGCTACAAGGAGTCGACCACACCTCCACCACCTCATGCATGGGTGACTATGGGTGTCAGTCATGCTCCATCCCGCCCAGTCCATAAAGGGTAGGCATATAGAGCCAGACGACGGAGATCTCCGCCAGCAGCAAAGATCATGCTGCCATGCCGCCTCGACATCAGCCGTGGGCAGATTCCTGTACTCACGATGGCTCGTCTGCACGACTCGAAGACGGCGGACTACTGTCGGCGGAGTACCAAAGACGCGAGAGCACCCCAAAGGCGGACCTGATGGAGTCGGCCTCCGGAGTCGGCCGCCCTCCCTGGGATCCACGCGCCATTAAGCAGATAAGACAGGAATGGCAACAGGATCGCCGCCAGCGGCGCACTGCTGCCATAACCCCATGACCAAGTCGGCCATTAGAAGCATCATAGTGAATCTGCAGCCGCAAGACCCGCCACAGGGACAAGGGCTGTCGGCCCATGCTGGCCGCTGGGCCCACTAGTCGGCAGCCCTGTGAGTCGGGCGGAGAAGACGGCGACTTAGAGACGACGGCTTGGACCCACACCCAGCCGGATTATTGCAGTACCTCGGGGTAGGCCTATAAACCCCCCGGGCACCCATGCAAAGGGTTGAAGCTAGTAGTTTTAGACACACACATAGAGGAGGGAAGAGCAAGCGTGCCTTCTCCTTCCTCACCCCGAACAGCTCAAGGAGCCTCTTGTACCCACTTTGCCATAGTGATCGCGGAGACCCCGCAGCAGCAGAGGGTGTTATCTCTCGAGAGACCTCAAGCCGTAAGATTCACGGCGGTATGTTCGCCATCCCGCTTCTGTGCACCGCGACGCTCTACTCGCCTCCATGATAAGCCATCCTTTGGCATATGTCGCACCCAACCCCGACATTTGGCGCCCACCGCGGGGGCTCGTGCACCGCCGTCTGAGACCTGCTCGACGGGAACCCTTTTCCTTGGCGAAGAGCCAGCCCGCACGCCATATGGAGTTTGCGCCGACTACCGCATGGCGCTGAGGTTGTTTCGCGCTGGCAGTTGCTCGCTAAACTTGTCGGCGAGGTTCCCTTCGCGCCCGTCCGACGCAGTAACGGACGGCCCCGGAAGCCTCGCGGCTCCTCGAGCAGTCCGACGCCGACAGCTCACGACCTGAGTCCAGAGGCTCCACCGACCCGATGCTGGTCGATCCGACACCGCTGGCCGCCGACGCGCTCCCCACCAACGTGGTGGGTCACGACGAGCCTCTACTCGCCGAGAGCGGCGGAGCACCACAGAAGTACTGCCATCAGCCACGGCGAGCCCTCCGCCGGGGGCTCGTGACCTCTCGACGCGTTTCAAGACCTGACCGCCCATTCCGGAGGACGCCGACGCCAAAACGCTGGAGGCGCGCCGCCAGCCTCGTGGCAGCTGGCAAGCATGAGACGCTGTCGAGCTTTCACGCGAGATGGATCGCACAGGAAGCTCGCCGCCCGACCGGGCCCGCTTAGGCGCGTCCGCAGAGCGCCGCCTCGCCGGTCTGTTTGGGGCTGGTCGCCTGTACGCCACGCCAGCGAGAATATTCGCGCTGCCCGTGCAGCGCGGACGAGCGATAACTTCGAGGCGGGAGCGCCGCTCGATGACGAGCAAAGCAGTTTTCCGACGCGCCGCCGCGACAAGATGAAGCCGGCTGCCGACGGAGGCGCCACGGCATAACACGGCGATTTGCCTCCTTGCCGAGATCAAGCGCGACATCTCGACGCCGATCGGGCGTGTCCGCGAAGAAAGAACCAGGATCCGCTATCAGCCATAGCCGGACTCACATCTCCATCGAACGCGACGAAGACAGCCGCCTGTATGCGTGGAGCGGCGGACGCACTATCAGCCTCCTCCCCGCAGAGAAAGGCGAAGTCTCCCCGCCACTGCCGAAGATCCGACTTTCGGCGACCGCTTTGGCCGAGAGGGAGTTCGAGAACGACGCCGCCACCGGATCGAGCGACTCCACCGATCCTCGGCGCTTAGAAGAAGAAGATGAGTTGGGCCCACCCTGACCTCGATCCGCTGGCGAGCCCTTCCCCGAGGATTCACACTCGAGACACACACCTAAATACACCGCCCGCGGAAGCCGGAGGACTGGCTGGTGGACTACCCACGGTCGCCAAGATAGTTAACGGCAACAAGCGTGTTGCCGTAGTATGTTCCCCATGCCCTGTGGCACGGCCCGACATGGTTGAACAGCTTGAAGCCCCAAAGATCAACGGCTGGGTCGATTTCACCGAGGCCTTCGTCCGCAACTTCACGAGCACATACAAGCGACCTCCTAAGCCTCGCTACTGTCCTTAGCGCATAAGGCCCCAACGAGTCCACTCGCGACACTCACGCTACCGAGGCGAGCCCGAACTCCCGAGAAGGAGTGCACGAGGTGTGCAATCGAGATTTCACCGCCGGTGCGTAGAAGGCACCTCCTCAAGCACAAGCTCCTTTATGACGAGCCGAGACCTCGACGAGCCTAGTCATAGCAGATAAGCACGCCATCGCCGATTCTCCATGAAGATGGAGATCAAGCCGCGACCGCAAAGTAGCTCCTCATGCTCCTTAACTCCACCGGCGACCCACGCCGCGCGCAGCAGAATGATCACAAGCGCAACGAGCCGCTTCCAACAGCCGTGGCGCAAATAAGACCAGCAGCCAGAGGGGCAGCCTCCTGCAGCGTAAAGGCGGCAAGTCCAACTGCTTGCCGCCTTCTACGAAAGCGACTGGACGGACCAAGTTCCACACGCGCCGCCAAATCACACCACCCGGAAGTGCCACCGCTCACCAGATCGCCAAGGAGACGGCCTTGCCCTCCTCCGCTGTTGGCCACCGCCCACCACGCCAAAGAGCCGCTGTCCGCCAACAAGCAAAGACAAGACGATTACCCGTAAGAGCACGGCGCCTATGTCGTGGTTTACCAACAGTGTCGATGATCGCCGCAAAGAAAGCAGCAAGAAGAAGAGGTGAATGCCGAGCATCAAACGCCCGGAATTCATGCACCGTCCGAGAAGCCCATCACCGGAGCTGCCGATCACCCGTAGGTGATGTCAATCCGGCCCACCTGGTCTTGGGAGCCACCTGCCACGGATATGGGCCTTCGTCTGCGAGTAATCGATAGATTTGAGGCAGCAGCATCAACATCCTCGTATAAGGATACGATGGAGAAGCTAGGAATCAAGTGCAGGCAGTCAAAGATAGACTGTGGTTCCACGGAATTGTACCGCCTTTCCTCTCACCGATTGGCAAGATTCGAGACGCCCTCTTTGGGGACAAGGATCACTTTACGAGAGCCGGCCTGGTTCAAGTGGTGGACCTCGAGAGCCCCTACCATGCCTTGCTTGGCCGACCTGCTTTGGCCAAGTTCATGGCGGTCCCCACTATGCCTACCTCAAGATGAAGATGCCGAGTTCCAAGGATTCGACCGTAGCGGCGATTACGAAGTCGTCTCGCCTGCAGTTGAAAGCAACCGCCAGCCGAGTCCCCGTGATCGCAAAGCGGAGAAGCTGCCCCGGATCGGTCGTATGGCGGCCGCAAGCAGCCGTGAGATATCGTCCGACCCCAACGAAGTCGTAAACCGAGGGCTCGCTGCCGCCAAAGAGACCAAGAAGATACCTTGGACCCGGAGCACCCAGAATACGCCATTATAGGTGCGAACCTCGACAAGAAATAGGAAGGCGAGCTTGTCGATTTCTTCGTGAGAATCGACATCTTCAGAGGTCCCCAAAGACATGCCAGTGTACCGACGATTTCGCCGAGCGTTACATGTCCGACCTGATGAAGCCCGCCAGCAGCTCCCGCGCTACCGTCAGAAGAAAAGAAGAGTTGTTGGAGAAGAGATAGCCCGCTCCTAGACGGTTTCATCATGGAAGTTTGTAATGGTTGGCTAACCCGTCTCGTAGTAAAGAAGAACAAGCAAGGGCGGATGTGTATTGACTACACAAGCCTCAACAAAGCCTCCTAAGGACCCGCTCGCTTACCTAATTGATCAGTGATAGACTCCATACCGGATGCGAGCTGTTGAGCTTCTTAGGCATATTCAGTGATCATCGATCGCTGAACTCCGCGATGTGATTGAAGACCGCCTTCATCACGCATTTGGAGCCTTCTCGCCACCTGACCATGATTGCTTGAGGAACACCGCGCCACCTTTCAGTTGCCATGCGAAGTGCTTCTCAAGCAGCTTATAGAAACGCACGCTTACGGACGACGTGGGTGGTGAAGATGGAGAGTCGAGGAACGCTGTTGAAAGACCTCAAAAGAGACCTTTGAAAACCCACCATTCCGCATCAAGCTCAACCCAGAATGCGCTCGAGTACCAGCCGCCAGCCCTTGGCTTCTCGTATCCGAACGTGGCATAGAGTGCAACCCCGGAAGATCAAGGCAATTGAGAGAATGGAAGTGCCCGCCGACCGATGTGCAGGTTCACCGATCGCTGGCGCTATCACCGATCTATCACCGGCTGTGAGAAAGCCCTCCTTCGCATCAGCTTTATTGTCACGCCCAATATGCACCCGAAAAAGATGAAGAGGATTGAACTCAAAGATGAAGAGGCCGAGTCTTGACGAGAAAAGCACGTAACAAAAGAGGATGGACAACTCACGACACTAACCACGTGATCCTAAAGAAAATTTGAACGGAAGAGGAGTAATTCAAACACCTACGCCAGATTCCTCACCGTAGTTTATCGGCAAGCGTAGGAGTAAAAGAATTCCCATCGATATAACTAGACTCCAAAATAGTTTTTCTAGACTCAACAATGGCCAACCACACGATCAATCAAGGGGGCCCTAGGGTCGATCGAGGCTCGATACCAACTTGTCACGCCTAATATGCACCCTATCCAAAAGGAACTCGACGGTCCCACCAAGGATAGACCCAGATATTGAAACGCTTTTGCAAGGTGGATATCATTACATCAACATTACATAATAGATGGGGATACATACAAGGCACAAATGCCACAAGAATACATCAACATCATATACAAGATCAACATCGATCACGATGAAACATAAATGTAAGCTCAAACAATATCCACTGCTAGCCTGTGCAGCCAACTGAACCTATCCCTCGAACGAAGAAGCGAAGAAGAACTCAAGACAAGCAAGCATCGCCTCGCACAACGATCATCGCACAACCTGTAACTCAAATCATGGTGTAGTAATCAGAGCCACGAGGACTCAGAATCCCATTACCATGGGTATCAAGACTAGCAAAGCTAAATGGGAAAGGAAGGGGTAAAGTGGTGAGATTGCAGCAATGACTATATATGGTGGCTAACATACTAAATGAGAGCGAGAAGAGAAACAAAGGAACGGTCGTCAACTAGTAATGATCAAGAAGTGATCCTGAACTCCTACTTACGCCGACATAACCCGTAAACCGTGTCTCCTCTCGATCAACCCCAAAAGAGACACTCACGTTACGCCATTACGGTTGGTGTATTTTAGAAGGGTTTGCTTCAAGTTTACTACAACCGGATATTAACAAATTCCCATCTGCCATATAATCGCTGGCACGGCTCGAAAGTTTATACCCTGCAGGGGTGTCCCAACTTAGCCCATGATAAGCTCTCACGATCAACGGAAGGATATTCTCTCCCCGGAAGACCCGATCAGTCTTGAACTGCCACAAGACATTTCGACAAAGAATAAAACAAGACCAGAAAGCCGCCTGGTGCCGACAACTCGATAGAGTCGCCTGCACTCGCTCTCATGGCACACCGATAAGTCAGCCCACGAGTAAAACCAGCCTCGAGTTGCCCTGCGGGTGGCTCAAAGAGTCTGCTCTGTCGACCAACACTAAAGGAGCACCGCCCGGGGCTAAATAAGATGACCCTTGGGCCCGGAAACCCAAGGGAAAAAGGGCATAGGTGAGGCAAATGGTAAAACCAATGTTGGGCCTTGCTGGAGGAGTGTTATTCAAAGCGAACTGTCAAGGGGGTCCCATAAATCACCCGACCGCTAGGGACGCAAAACTGGGAACATAACACCGATATGACGGAAAGTAGGGCGCAAGAGTGGAACAAAACACAGGCATAAGGCCGAGCCTTCCACCCTTTACCAAGTATATAGATGCATTAATTAAACAATAGATATTGTGATATCCCAAAAGTAAACATGTTCCAACAAGGAACAACATCTCCATGTTCCAACAAGGAACAAACTTCATCTTCACCCGCAACTAACAACGCTATAAGAGGGGCTGAGCAAGCGGTAACATAGCCAAACAACGGTTTGCTAGAAGGGTGACAAAGGTTAGAGGCTGACATGGCAATTTGGGAGGCTTGAGGAACAAGATAGGTAGCGTAGCATAAAGGATAGAACTAAACAACTAGCATAGCAATGAGATCCAGGGTATGGTCATCTTGCCTGAAATCCGCTAGGAAGAAGAACGAGTCCATGAAGAAGACGAACGGATGAAGTTGAACCAAGCGTAGACGAACGAATCCTCACGATCGCAACGCAACAGGAACTAACAAGAAGAAGCACACAACATAGTAAACACACAACACATAGACAAGACATGATGCACAACCAAGCATGATGCATGACAACGCTAGATGAGGCTACTCATGGCAAAAGATGATGCATACAAGACCAACACATCAAAGCAAGTTTAAATGAGGCCGGAGACAACATAGAACAACTCCGGTAAGTCCTCATATGCAAATTTCAAAATTGGTCCAGATCTGAATAACCCTATGTTCAAGTTGTTAAACAGCAATTTAAGATGCACCACGATGATCTACACGAAATTCTAGTCAAGTTACATATAAAGTTCATTAGATTCGGAGCTACGGTCTAGAAGATATGAGCAAAACAAGTTACACATGGCATTGATGCAAAATGCATCCAAACATCAAGCAAACACCTCAAAACAAGGATGCAACATGACAATATGAAACTACATGTAAATCAAGCAAGTTTCATATAGAGCACACTCAAACGGAGCAACGGTTCAACACATACACTCTATACAAGTCATAGCAACAATCTGTCCAAAACAGAACTAGGCATATTGCAAGCATCAAAACAATATGCTACAGCACCTCAATATGAAAAAAGGAATGGGCATGATGCAGGTAAAGCATGACAAAACATGAACACTGAGCTATCTCTAGAAATCACTAGAACATGCTCAAACACATGGCAAGATTGCAAATAATAACAGTTTCAGACTTTGCAGTAAATAACATCAAGTTGCAATGTTTAGAGCTATCAAACAACATGTTACAGGAAATTAACATGTCAAACAAAGGCATGGCATGAATCTACTCAAAGCATAGAACAAAAGTCCCTTACTGACCATGAGCCAAAAAGGATCAAAATATGATGGCACCCATGTAAACATGGCAAGTTATATTACAGATTCATACATGGTGAACAACAATAAGTAGGCATGTTGGTGAGCTTGAACCACTACTACAGAGCAATACATGGCATGGCAAGGCAACTAACATTAAGAAGGCATGGAATAGAAGCTACATGGCAAGAACAACAACATAGCATGCAAGGATCAACTACAACAACCTTGGCAATATTGAATAACATGTAAACAACCTCAGAAACATTTTATAGCAAAAGTAGAGCTCGATTGACTCAAGCTATGGCACTCATAATTGCAAACAAGGGCATGGATGGATAGAGCAAGACATGTAGAACAAAACATCCTTACTGAAGTATCTCCAAATAAGCATGGATCTCTAGCATCAAGTTTACATGGCATAAAAAATATCGAAAAACAGGGCTGAAATCAGCATCATGAAGCCTAGTTTGCATGCTTGTGCTAGTCACCACAGAGATCACAAAATACATGGCATACACCCTGTAAATATGGTAATGGCATATTACAAAACACATGTAGGACTCAAATCCATAGGGTACACATCAATCATGGCAAAATGACAAAAGTGCATGTTCGATAAGAATCGAAACTAACATCACATAGCCCTCTTCCAACAGCATTTCGGGCTTCAAGATGACCTCAAATGAACATGATGCAATGAGATGAAATGATGTACTGTTGAGTCGAACAATTTGACATATTACACGCCCAAAACGGAGCTACGGATGCAGAGATATGATGCGATGAAATGCATGAAAATAACAAAACCGGGACTTAGGCAACCGTAGGGGGAAGTCAACTGGTTTTCGATCAGATCTGGTGCTGAACCCGAGGTCGCTGGAGCGCGGGCTCGCCAGAGTTCGAGGAGGGGCGGAGGAGGCCGGGGACGAGGGAACGGCGACCGCGCGAGCGGGAGGTGAGGGGCGGCGCGGCGACGAGGCGAGGGCTGGGCGCGTCGGGCCGGGCGTATGGGCGGATGCGGGTCCTGGGGCGCCGGCGATCGGGCGAGGCGGCGGCGAACAGCGGGCGGGCGGCGAGGAGGCCGGCGCCGGGCGGAGGCGCGGCCGCGACGGCGGCGGCGCGGCCGGGAGGCGGCGATCGCGCGGCGGGCGAGGCGCGGGGCCGGCGAAGCTGGGTCGGGCTAACGCGTTTAGCAATAAAGTAAAGTAATTTACATGGCGCTCTTCAATGACACGCAGGTCATACAAAAATAAAGACAACTCCTATGGCTCCTGCCGTTGTCATACTCATCGACATGTAAGTCGTGATTCCTATTACAAGAACATGATCTCATACATCACATATATCATTCATCATTCATCACAACTTTGGCCATATCATATCACAAAACACTTGCTGCAAAAACAAGTTAGACGCCCTCTAATTGTTGTTGCAAGTTTTACGTGGCTGCAATAGGGTTCTAGCAAGAACGTTTTCTTACCTACGTGAAAGCCACAACGTGATTTGTCAACTTCTATTTACCCTTCATAAGGACCCTATTCATCAAATCCGCTCCAACTAAAGTGGGAGAGACAGACACCGCTAGCCACCTTATGCAACTAGTGCATGTCACCGGTGGAACCAGCCTCACGTAAGCGCGTGTAAGGTCGGTCCGGGCCGCTTCATCCCACAATGCCGCTGAAGCAAGATAAGACTAGTAGCGGCAAGAAAGTTGACAACATCTACGCCCACAACAAATTGTGTTCTACTCGTGCAATAGAGAACTACGCATAGACCTAGCTCATGATGCCACTGTTGGGGAACGTTGCAGAAAATTAAAAAATTTCCTACGGTTTCACCAAGATCCATCTATGAGTTCATCTAGCAACGAGTCATGGGAGAGTCATTGCATCTACATACCACTTGTAGATCACGTGCGGAAGCATTCAATGGAACGGGGATGATGGAGTTGTACTCGACGTGATTCAAATCATCGATGACCTAGTGCTGAACGGACAGCACCTCCGCGTTCAACACACGTACGGAGCGGATGACGTCTCCTCCTTCTTGATCCAGCAAGGGGGAAGGAGAGGTTGATGATGATCCAGCAGCACGACGGCGTGGTGGTGGATGCAGCAGAACTCCGGCAGGCTTCGCTAAGCAACCACGGGAGGAGGAGGAGGTGTTGCAGGAGGAGGAGGCGCCAGGCTTATGGGTGCGGCCCCCTCCCCCTCCCTTTATATAGGTGCAAGAGAGGGGAGGGCGCAGCCTGCCCCTTCCTCCAAGGATGGGTGCGGCCAAGAGGGGAGGAGTCCATCCTCCCAAGGCACCTCTGAGGTGCCTTCCCCTTAGGACTCTCCCCTTTTCTTATATCTTGGCGCATGGGCCTCTTGGGGCTGGTTCCCTTGGCCCATATAGGCCAAGGCGCACCCCTACAGCCCATGTGGCCCCGGGCAGGTGGACCCCGGTGGACCCCGACCCTTTCGCACTCCCAGCACAATACCGATAACGCTAAACTTTTCCGTCGACCAAAATAAGACTTCCTATATATAAATATTTACCTCCGACCATTCCGAACTCCTCGTGACGTCCGGGATCTCATCCGGACTCAACAACATTCGGTTTGCTGCATACTCATATTCATACAACCCTAGCATCACCGAACCTTATGTGTAGACCCTACGGGTTCGGGAGACATGCGATATGACCGAGACGGCTCTCGGGCAATAACCAACAAGGATCTGGATACCCATGTTGGCTCCTACATGCTCCTCGATGATATCATCGGATGAACCACGATGTCGAGGATTCAATCAACCCCGTATACTATTCCCTTTGTCAATCGGTATTTTACTTGCCCGAGATTCGATCGTCGGTATCCCAATACCTCGCTCAATCTCGCTGCCGCAAGTCACTTTACTCGCATCAGAATGCATGATCCCGTGACCAAACACTTGGTCACTTTGAGCTCATTATGATGATGCACTACCGAGTGGGCCCTGTGATACCTCTCCGTCATACGGAGTGACAAATCCCAGTCTCGATCCTTGTCAACCCAACAGACACTTTTGGAGATACCTGTAATGCACCTTTTAAAGTCACCCAGTTATGTTGTGACGTTTGGTACACCCAAAGCACTCCTACGGTATCTGGGAGTTACACGATCTCATGGTCTAAGGAAGAGATACTTGACATTGGAAAAGCTCTAGCAAAACGAACTACACGATCTTGTGCTATGCTTAGGATTGGGTCTTGTCCATCACATCATTCTCCTAATGATGTGATCCCGTTATCAATGACATCCAATGTCCATAGTCAGGAAACCATGACTATCTGTTGATCAACGAGCTAGTCAACTAGAGGCTCACTAGGGACATATTGTGGTCTATGTATTCACACGTGTATTACGATTTCCGGATAATACAATTATAGCATGAATAAAAGACAATTATCATGAACAAGGAAATATAATAATAATACTTTTATTATTGCCTCTAGGGCATATTTCCAACAGGAAGAACAGCCTCGCGAGGGTCTGTTCTTGGCTGGTGCGATGAACTGCTAGGGGGAGTTCAGTCGCTCTCTCTCTCTCTCTAGATTGCTTGATCTCTAGCTCTCTTCTGGATTCTGGATCGTCTCTGGATCCCTCTACCCTGTGGGTGGCTAGTCCTATTTATAGGAAGGGGCCCTGGGCCTCTTCCCAAATATTGTGCGGGAAGGGCGCCAACAATTGGCCATTTTGAAGGGGAACATCTAGTACACTTATCCTGACTAAAGTTGGTCCTCGCCTGTCAAAAGGCTCTGGTGGTGATGCCGGCTTGGGATCCACAACGACTTCCTTCGTGCCGTTGCGACGCTCTTGATCTTGTTGCACCGAAATGGATGCCTTTGCTTGATGCTCTCGCCTGCGCTTGCCCCCTTTGCACCAAAGAGGAAAGGAGGACAATGCGCGGGCTGGCGCCCGCCTGGCGCCCTTGCTCCTCATGGCTTGTGTCATGGGCACCTCGTGAGGTACCCCGCCTTGATCTCTCCGCCTCCTCGCGAGCCAGCCTGACGAGGTTGTGCCTGAGGAAGCTTCCTGTCGTCCGCCCCACGAGGCTCGGCCCCTCGCGAGGGTCTTGAGCTTGTGCTGATGGATATTGGCCGTGCTGGGCCACCCCTTGAGCCACGCCGCAGGCCGCAGGCAGGCAAGTCTGGGTACCCCCGTTCCCAGAACGCCGACACTTATATGGATGATCTCTTATAGCCTTGTATTCCTTCTCCAATATTTGGATTTTGTTTGGCCAACTTGATCTATTTACCTTGCAATGGGAAGAGGTGCTTTGTAGTGGGTTCAATCTTACGGTGCTTGATCCCAATGACGGAAAGGGAAACGACACGTATGTATCGTTGCTACTAAGGACAAAATGATGGGGGTCTATCTCTACATAGATAGATCTTGTCTACATCATTTCATCGTTCTTATTGCATTACTCCGTTTTTTCATGAATTAATACACTAGATGCATGCTGGATAGCGGTCGATGTGTGGAGTAATAGTAGTAGATGCAGGCAGGAGTTGGTCTACTAATCTTGGACGTGATGCCTATATAATGATCATTGCTTGGATATCGCCATGATTATTCGAAGTTCTGTCAATTGCCCAACAGTAATTTGTTCACCCACCATTTCCTATTTTTCTCGAGAGAAGCCACTAGTGAAATCTACAGCCCCCGGGTCTTCTTTCTCATATATTTGACTTTGCGATCTACTTTTCTCTTGCACTTATTTTCATATCTATTAAACCAAAAATACAAAATACCTTGCTGCATTTTATTTCTATTTATTTTATTTGCGATCTATCTTTCAATCTACTACAAATTTACCTCATGTATGTTTGCCTATCTTGAGGCGTCGTACCTTGGAAGGGATTGACAACCCCTTTAACACGTCGGGTTGCGAGGATTTGTTATCTATGTGCAGGGGCTGTTTACGTTGTGTTGCTTGGTTCTCCTACTGGTTCGATAACCTTGGTTTCATATCTGAGGGAAATACCTACCGCTGCTGTGCTGCATCATCCCTTCCTCTTTGGGGAAATACCAACGTAGCTTCAAGCGACAGCAGCCCTGAGGGGGGCACAACCCACCAGGGCGCGCCTGGGGGCCCAGCCACGCCCAGGTGGGTTGTGCCCACCTCGGTGGCCACCCGCACCCCCTCTTTGCCCTATAAATTACCAAATATTCCAAAAACCCTCGGGGTAACCCTAGATGTGAAGTTCCGTCGCTGCAAGCCTCTGTAGCCACCGAAAACCAATCTAGACCATGTTCTGGCACTCCACTGGAGGGGGAAATCATCACCTGTGGCCATGTTCATCATCCCGGTGGCCAACACGATGAGGAGGGAGTACTCCACCCTCGGGGCTGAGGGTTTGTACCAGTAGCTATGTGTTTAATCTCTCTCTCTCTCTTGTGTTCTTGAGATGTCACGATCTTGATGTATGGCGGGCTTTGTTAATATAGTTGGATCATATGGTGTTTTCCCCTCTCTATCTTGTTGTGATGAATTGATTTTTCGCTTTGAGATTTCGGACTTATCAGATTGAATACTTTTATGGATTTGAGAACACTTGATGTATGTCTTGCTATGAATACCCGTGGTGAAAATGGGGTACCATATTGATTCACTTGATATATGTTTTGGCACTCAACTCATGGACACCCGTGGTGACATTGGGGTAATCTATGCATAGGGGTTGATGCACGTTCTTGTCTTTGTTTCTCTGGTAGAAATCTTGGGGAACTCTTTGAGGTTCCTTGTGTTGGATTGAGTATTATGAATCTGAAATTATTCCATTTGGACAGATTTATCAGATTGGGATATTCTTGATCGATTTGGTCGGAAAAAGGGGAGAGCTCCCCGTTCCTGGTTCTCCTGTAACTGGATTCCCCGGAACCACAAGAATCCTTAGAATGGGATTCCAACTCAGCACCTTTTGTTTTGAGATTGGTGTTATTTTAGTCCGAACTCTGGGATAGATCATCGGAAAGAATAGCTTCGAGGTGGTTTTGTACCCTACAAACAATTTCTTCTTATGTTCTCCGCTAGATAGGAACTTTGGAGTCATTCTTCATTGCACTTTGAGGGATGTTTATATGATCCAATTATATTAGCATTGTTGAGAGATTGCACTAGCGAAAGAACGGACCCTAGGCCTCATTTTCAAGCATTGCAATACCGTTTGTGCTCTGTTTTATCAATTTCTACCTTGATGTTTTTTATTCTTCTTATTACAAAAATCAATATCTACTATCCATATTACACTTGTATCACCATCTCTTCACCAAACTAGTGCATCTATACAAATTACCATTGTATTTGGTGTGTTGGGGACACAAGAGACTTTTTATTATTTGGTTGCAGGGTTGTTTGAGAGAGACCATCTTCATCCTACACCTCCCACGGATTGATAAACCTTAGGTCATTCACTTGAGGGAAAATTGCTACTGTCCTACAAAACTCTGCGCTTGGAGGCCAACACGTGTCTACAATAATAAAGTTGCATAGTAGACATCAATACCTTGGGACCTTTAGCCATGAAGCATCTTCCAATTCCTTCATTTGGTGAGTCAAATATGTTGTAGGAGCTGGATGACACAAGTGCAAGACCGGTTACACCTTCATCTTGAGTATATTCGGAGTCGGAGTGATAGCTTCTCTCGGTGTAGTTGTCAGAGTCAGAACCGGATACCCATTCACCAACGTGAGCTTGATGTCTTCGTCTTGTGTAGCTTTTTGATGACTTGTCCTTCCTTTCCGTATCCTTGCTTCTACGAGAGGGTCTTCATTCATAACGATCATCTCTACTCCTTCTCTCTCTTGGTGGTGATTCATCTCTTTTACTTCTCCTTTTTGGTGAATCTTCTCCTTTCTTGTAGGGAGCCGTACACTCATTGGAGTAGTGTCTGGGTCTTCCACAATTGTAGCAATTACGATCACGACTAGAAGATCTTTTGTCATTGTAGGACCTTAACTTGGAGCTTCTCTCTTTGCTTCTATTCCTGTAGAACTTGTTGAAGTTCTTCACCATTAAGCTCAATTCTTCATTGGAAACTTGTTCCTCACTTGATGTTGTAGGGGCATCACATGAAGCTTCGTAAGCACCACTTGACTTGTTCTGGAGCTCTTCTTTATCCTTGAGTGACATCTCATGAGCAACAATTCTACCAATGACTTCCGTGGGCTTGAGATCTTTGTAATTGGGCATCATTTCGATCAAGGTGCACACGGTATCATATTTTCCATCCAAGGCTCTTAGGATCTTCTTGATGATGAATTTGTCGGTCATCTCATCACTTCCTAAGCCGGCAATCTCATTTATGATGAGAGCAAGCCTAGAGTACATTTCGGCGACTCCTTCACCATCCTTCATTTTGAACTTGTCAAGTTGACTTTGAAGCACATCCAATTTGGATTCCTTGACGAACTCGGTATACCTTCGTGCATATAAACCAAAGTATCCCAAATTTCCTTTGCATTCTCAAGGCGGCTGATTTTTTTTTAATTCTTCGGGGCACAATCCGTTGAAGAGAATTTCGCAAGCTTGAGCATTCTATTGCAACGTCTTCATTTCTTCTGCAGACGCTTCACGATCCGGTTCTCTTCCATCCTTGAAGAAATCACCTTGCAAGCCAATGTGCACAATAGCCCAAACGGAGGGGGGGTTATGACCAAGAATATGCATTTTCATCTTATGCTTCCAACTAGCAAAATTAGTACTATCAAAGTAAGGACCTCTACGGTGGTAATTTCCCTCGCTAGATGCCATACTCTCCTAGGTTGTGAAACCAAGGCTATGATCACCAAAGCTATGGAAATCAAGGAAAATGGAGACCAAAGCTCTGGTACCACTTGTAGGATCGAAAGTAGGTCTAGAGCATGGTGATTAGACTACCTGACCAAATAAAAATCTAACATTTTCCCAATTTTAGTTGTGGGAAAATTTTAGCAATTAGCACAAGTCAAGCAATCAACCTACACATGCAATTCTAAGTGTATAGCAGCGGAAAGAAAAACATTGCATATGGAGTTAAAGGGAAGGGTTTGGAGAATGCAAACGCAAAGAAGACACAAAGATTTTTGGCGTGGTTCCGATAGGTGGTGCTATCGTACATCCACGTTGATGGAGACTTCAACCCACGATGGGCAACGGTTGCGCGAGTCCATGGAGGGCTCCACCCACGAAGGGTCCACGAAGAAGCAATATTGTCTATCCCACCATGGCCATCACCCATGAAGGACTTGCCTCACTCGGTGTCGGAGTAATGGACTACGGGTAGGCAGACCCGAGCCCCTGAACCTTTCAAAACATCGTGGCAGACTGCGCCCCTCAAGACCCCAAGACAAAGAGCCGCCTTCAGATGGTCGGCAACAGAGTCGCCGACTACACCTCTGGGCCGAGTCCCAAAGGTCGCCTTCAGGACAAGCCGACTCCAAGCCAGCGACCTCCAGCGAGGCCGGCTACAAGGAGTCGACCCGCGACCTCCACCACCTCATGCATGGGTGACTATGGGGTAAAGCCGCCTCGCGGCCCATCCCCGCCCAGTCCATAAAGGGCAGGTATGGCTATAGAGCGCCGTACCGACGGAGATCTCCGCCCAACAGAAAGATCAAGGCTATGCCGCCCCGACATCAGCGCCGTGGGCAGATTCCTGTACCCACGATGGCCTGTCTGTACGACTCGAAGACGGCGGGACCCGCCTGTCGGCGGGAGTACCAAAGACGGCGAGAGCACCCCAAAGGCGGACCCGATGGAGTCGGCCTCCGGGAGTCGGCCGGCCCCTCCCGCGGGATCCACGCGCCATTAAGCAGACAAGACAGGGAATGGCAACAGTGATCGCCCGCCAGGCGGCGGCACTGTTGCCATAACCCCATGACCAAGCTCGCGTCATTAGAAGCACGGCTACAGTAATCTGCAGCCGGCAAGACCCGCCCGCGGTGGACAAGGGCTGTCGGCCCCATGCTGGGCCGTCAGCGGGGCCCACTAGTCGGCAGGCCCCAGGAGTCGGCGGAGAAGACGGCGACTTAGAGACTGACGGCTTGGACCCACACCCAGCCGGATTACCGTTGTACCCCCGGGGGGTAGGCCTATATAAACCCCCCGGGGCACCCATGCAAAGGGTTGGAAGCTAGTAGTTTTAGACACACACATAGAGGGAGAGAAGAGCAAGCCGTGCCCTTCTCCTTCCTCACCCCGAACAGCTCAAGGAGCCTCTTGTACCCACTTTGCCATAGTGATCATGCGGAGACCCCGCAGAGCAGCAGTAGGGGTGTTATCTCTTCGGAGAGACCTGAAGCTGGGTAAGATTCGCTGGCGTGCATGTTCGCCTCATCCCGCTTCTGTGCACCGCGACGTTCTACTCGCCTCCATGATAAGCCATCCTTTGGCATATGTCGCACCCAACCCCCGACATTTGGCGCCCACCGTGGGGCCTGGTGCACCGTCGTCTGGAGACCTGCTCTGGACGGGAACCCTCTTCCTCCTTGGCGAGCGCAGCCAGCCCGGCACGCCATATGGAGTTTGCGCCGACGCTGCTGCATGGCGCTGAGGTTGCTCGCGCTGGCGAAGTTGCTCGCCAAACTTGTCGGCGAGGTTCGCCTCTCCGACGAGCTCGTCCCGACGCAGCACGGACGGCCCCGAAAGCCTCCTCGCGGGCCTCCTCGAGCAGCTCCACGCCGACGGCGAGCCTGTCGCCGACTGAGTCCGTAGGCTCCACCGACCCGATGCTGGTCGATTCCGACACCGCTGCGCCGACGCGTTCCCCACCAACGTGGTGGTTCACGACGAGCCTCTACCTCGCGCGGAGAGCGGCGGAGCACCGCCACGTAAGTACTCGCTATCGCCACGGCGAAGCCCTCCGGCGGGGGGCTCGTGACCTCTCGACGCTGTTCGCAAGACCGACCGCCCATTCCGGAGGACGCCGACGCTAAAACGCTGGAGGCGCGCCGCCTTCAGCCTCGTGGGCGACAAGCTGGCAAGCATGAGACGCTTGTCGGAAGCCTATCGGCCTTGAGATGGATCGCGCCAGGAAGCTCGCCGCCCGACCGCCTAGCCGCCTAGGCGCGGTCCGGCAGCGCGGCGCGGCCCTCGCCGGTCTGTTTGGGGCTGGTCGCCCTGTGTACGCCACGCCAGCGGAGAACATTCGCGCTGCCCAGGCAGCGGCGGACGAGCTGGATAACTTCGAGGGCGAGGAGCGCCGCCTGATGACGGAGCGAGTCCAGCAGCTCCTCGACGCGGCCGCCGCGCAAGATGAAGCCGGCTGCCGCACGGAGGCGCCACGGCGACAACACGGCGACTTGCCTCCTTGCCGAGATCAAGGCGCGACATCTCGGACGCCGACTGGCGGTGTCCGCGGAAGAAAGAACCAGGATCCGGCTATCAGCCATAGCCGGACTCACATCTCCATCGAACGCGACGAAGACAGCCGCCCCAGGGCGGTGGAGCGGCGGACGACTATCAGCCTCCTCCTCCCCGCAGAGAAAGGCGAGTCTCCCCGCCACCCGTCGAGCATCCGACTTTCGGCGACCGCCTTTGGCCGCCGAGAGGAGTCGAGAGAACGACGCCCGCCACCGGATCGAGCGACTCCACCGATCCTCGGCGCTAGAAGAAGAAGATGAGTTGGGCCCACCTGCTTCGGACCTCGTGATCCGCTGGCGAGCCCTTCCCGAGGATTCACACTCCGAGACACACCTAAATACACCGCCCGTGAAGCCGGAGGACTGGCTGGTGGACTACTCCACGGTCGTCAAGATAGCGAACGGCAACAAGCGTGTTGCCGTAAAGTATGTTCCCTCATGCCCAGTGGCACGGCCCGACATGGTTGAACAGCTTGAAGCCCCACAAAGATCAACGGCTGGGTCGACTTCACCGAGGCCTTCGTCCGCAACTTCACGAGCACATACAAGCGACCTCCCAAGCCTCGCTACCTGTCCTTGTGCGCATAAGGCCCCAACGAGTCCACTCGCGACTACCTCACGCTACCGAGGCGAGCCCGAACTCCCGAGAAGGAGTGCACGAGGTGCAGCAATCGAGTATTTCACCGCCGGGTGCGTAGAAGGCACCTCCTCAAGCACAAGCTCCTTTGCGACGAGCCGAGACCTCGACGAGCTGCTAGTCATAGCAGACAAGCACGCCATCGCCGACTCCTCCATGAAGATGGAGATCAAGTCGCGCGACCGCAAAGTAGCTCCTCATGCTCCCGTAACTCCACCGGCGACTCCACCCGCGCGACAGCAGCAGAATGATCACAAGCGCAGTATCCGCGCAGCCGCTTCCAACAGCCGGCAGGTGGCGCATAAATAAGACCAGCAGCCGAGGGGCAGCCTCCCAAGCGGCGTAAAGGCGGCAAGTCCAACTGCTTGCCGCCTTCTCTTACGAAAGCGCACTCGACGGACCTCGCAGTTCCACAGCGCCGGGCCGCCAAATCACACCACCCGAAGTGCCACCGCTCACCAGATCGCCAAGGAGACGGCCTTGCCCTCCTCCGCTGTTGGGCCACCGCCCCACCACCGCCCAAAGAGCCGGCTGTCCGCCAATCAGCGCAAAGACAAGACGATTACCTGTAAGAGCACGGCGCCTATGTCGTGTTTACCAACGTGGCCGATGATCGCCGCAGCGGCGGCAGCAGCAAAGAAGAGGTGAATGCCGAGCATCAAACGCCCGAATTCATGCATCGTCCGAGAAGCCCATCACCGGAGCCGTCTGATCACCCGTAGGTGATGTCAATCCGGCTCCTACGCCTGGTCTTGGGAGCCACCTTGCCACGGATAGGCGGGCCTCTCGCTTCTCGCGAGTAATCGATAGATTTGAGGCAGCAGCATCAACATCCTGTATAAGGATACGATGGAGAAGCTAGGAATCAAGCAGAGGCAGCTTCAAAGATAGTCGGACTGTGTTCCACGGAATTGTACCGCCTTTCCTGCCACCGATTGGCAAGATTCGATAGACGCCCTCTTTGGGGACAAGGATCACTTTCGCCGAGAGCCGGTCTGGTTCAAGTGGTGGACCTCGAGAGCCCCTACCATGCCTTGCTTGGCCGACCTGCTTTGGCCAAGTTCATGGCGGTCCCCACTATGCCTACCTCAAGATGAAGATGCCGAGTTCCAAGGGATTTCGACCGTAGCCGCGATTACGTAAAGTCGTCCGCCTGTGCAGCTGAAAGCAACCGCTAGCCGAGTCCCCGTGATCGCAGCTGAGAAGCTGCCTCGGATCGGTCGTGGCGATGGCGGCAAGCAGCCGAGATATCGTCCGACCCCAACGAGTCGTAAACCGAGGGCTCGCTCAAGCCGCCAAAGAGACCAAGAAGATACCCTTGGACCCGGAGCACCCAGAGAAATACGCTGTCATAGGTGCGAACCTCGACAAAGAAATAGGAAGGCGAGCTTGTCGATTTCTTCGTGAGAATCGACATCTTCAGATGGTCCCCAAAGACATGCCAGTGTACCGACGGATTTCGCCGAGCACAAGTTACATGTCCGACCTGATGAAGCCCGCCAGCAGCCCTTGCGCCTACCGTCGAAGAAAAAGAAGAGTTGTTGGAGAAGAGATAGCCCGGCTCCTCGTGAGACGGTTTCATCATGGAAGTTTTCTTTCCGTAATGGTTGGCTAACCCGTCCTGGTAGTAAAGAAGAACAAGCAGGGCGGATGTGTATTGACTACACAAGCCTCAACAAAGCCTGCCCCAAGGACCCGCTTCGCTTTACCCAGAATTGATCAGTGATAGACTCCACACCGGATGCGAGCTGTTGAGCTTCTTAGATGCATATTCAGATATCATCGATCAAGCTGAACTCGCGCATGATTGAAGACCGCCTTCATCACGCCATTTGGAGCCTTCGCTACCGACCATGACGCTCGCTTGAGGAACACCGGCGCCACCTTTCAGCGTTGCATGCAGAAGTGCCTCCTCAAGCAGCTTGGCAGAAACGCCCACGTTTACGTGGACGACGTGGTGGTGAAGATGGAGAGTCGAGGAACGCTGTTGAAAGACCTCAAAAGAGACCT
Organism: Aegilops longissima; assembly: GCA_021605205.1. Lineage (NCBI taxonomy): Eukaryota > Viridiplantae > Streptophyta > Magnoliopsida > Poales > Poaceae > Aegilops > Aegilops longissima. The sequence continues at coordinate 607,404,271 of CM038679.1, read as the reverse complement.
TTGAAAACCTACGCCGATTCCAGATCAAGCTCAACCCAGAGAAATGCGTCTTCGGAGTACCAGCCGGCCAGCTCCTTGGCTTCCTGGTATCCGAACGTGGCATAGAGTGCAACCCCGTGAAGATCAAGGCAATTGAGAGAATGGAAGTGCCCCGCCGACTGCTGGATGTGCAGAAGTTCACCGACTGCTTGGCGTCTATCAGTCGATTCATCAGTCGGCTGGGTGAGAAAGCCCTTCCTCTGTACCAGTTTATTGTCACGCCCAATATGCGACCCCGAAAAGATGAAGAGGATTGAACTCAAAGATGAAGAGGCTCGAGTCAACTTGACGAGAAAAGCACCGAACAAAAGAGGATGGACAACTCACGACACTAACCACGTGATCCTAAAGAAAAATTTGAACGGGAAGAGGAGTAATTCAAAACACCTACGCCAGATTCCTCACCGAGCGGCGACGAAGGCGCAGAGGAGTAAAAAGAATTCCTACTCTCGATATAACTAGACTCAAAATAGTTTTTCTAGACTCAACAATGGCCAAACTACACGATCAATCAAGGGGGCCCTAGGGTCGATCGAGGCTCGATACCAACTTGTCACGCCTAATATGCGACCCTATCCAAAAGGAACTCGACGGTCCCACCAAGGATAGACCCGATATTGAAACGCTTTTGCAAGGTGGATATCATTACATCAACATTACATAATAGATGGGGATACATACATAAGGCACAAATGCCACAAGAATACATCAACATCATATACAAGATCAACATCGACTACGATGAAACATAAATGAAGCTCAAACAATATCCACTCTGCTAGCCCAAAGCTGCCGACCGAACCTATCCCCGAACGAAGAAGCGTAAGAAGAACTCAAGACAAGCAAGCATCGCCTCGCGTCAACGATCATCGCACAACCTGTACCTGCAACTGTTGGTGTAGTAATCAGTGAGCCACGAGGACTCAGAATCCCATTACCATGGGTATCAAGACTAGCAAAGCTTAAATGGGAAAGGAAGGGGGGTAAAGTGGTGAGATTGCAGCAGCGACTAAGCATATATGGTGGCTAACATACGCAAATGAGAGCGAGAAGAGAAACAAAGGAACGGTCGTCAACTAGTAATGATCAAGAAGTGATCCTGAACTCCTACTTACGCCGACATAACCCGAAACCGTGTTCTCCTCTCGATCAACCCCGAAAAGAGACACTCACGGTTACGCACACGGTTGGTGTATTTTAGAAGGGTTTGCTTCAAGTTTACTACAACCGGATATTAACAAATTCCCATCTGCCACATAACCGCGGCACGGCTCTCGAAAGTTTATACCTGCAGGGTGTCCCAACTTAGCCCATGATAAGCTCTCACGATCAACGAAGGATATTCCTTCTCCCGGAAGACCCGATCAGTCTTGGAATCCTGCTACAAGACATTTCGACAGAATAAAACAAGACCAGCAAAGCCGCCGGATGTGCCGACAAATCCCGATAGGAGTCGCCATACTCGCTCATGGCACACCGGATAAGTCAGCCTACGAGTAAAACCAGCCCTCGAGTTGCCCGTGGTGGCCCAAAGAGTCTGCTCGGTTCGGACCAACACTCAAAGGAGCACCGCCCGGGGCTAAATAAAGATGACCCTTGGGCTCCGAAACCCAAGGGAAAAAGGGCATAGGTGAGGCAAATGGTAAAACCAATGTTGGGCCTTGCCGGAGGAGTGTTATTCAAAGCGAACTGTCAAGGGGTCCCATAAATCACCCGACCGCGTTAGGGACGCAAAATCCGGGAACATAACACCGATATGACGGAAAGTAGGGCGGCAAGAGTGGAACAAAACACTGCATAAGGCCGAGCCTTCCACCCTTTACCAAGTATATAGATGCATTAATTAAACAATAGATATTGTGATATCCCAACAAGTAAACATGTTCCAACAAGGAACAACATCTCCATGTTCCAACAAGGAACAAACTTCATCTTCACCTGCAACTAACAACGCTATAAGAGGGGCTGAGCAAAGCGGTAACATAGCCAAACAACGGTTTGCTAGAAGGGTGACAAAGGTTAGAGGCTGACATGGCAATTTGGGAGGCTTGAGGAACAAGTGATAGGTAGCGCAGCATAGCGATAGAACGAAACAACTAGCATAGCAATGTGAGATCCAGGGTAGCGGTCATCTTGCCTGAAATCCCGCTAGGAAGAAGAACGAGTCCATGAAGAAGACGAACGGATGAAGCCGAACCAAGCGTAGACGAACGAATCCTCACGATCGCAACGCAACAGGAACTAACAAGAAGAAGCACACAACATAGTAAACACACAACACATAGACAAGACATGATGCACAACCAAGCATGATGCATGACAACGCTAGATGAGGCTACTCATGGCAAAAGATGATGCATACAAGACCAACACATCAAAGCAAGTTTAAATGAGGCCGGAGACAACATAGAACAACTCCGGTAAGTCCTCATATGCAAATTTCAAAATTGGTCCAGATCTGAATAACCCTATGTTCAAGTTGTTAAACAGCAATTTAAGATGCACCACGATGATCTACACGAAATTCTAGTCAAGTTACATATAAAGTTCATTAGATTCGGAGCTACGGTCTAGAAGATATGAGCAAAACAAGTTACACATGGCATTGATGCAAAATGCATCCAAACATCAAGCAAACACCTCAAAACAAGGATGCAACATGACAATATGAAACTACATGTAAAATCAAGCAAGTTTCATATAGAGCACACTCAAAACGGAGCAACGGTTCAACACATACACTCTATACAAGTCATAGCAACAATCTGTCCAAAACAGCAACTAGGCATATTGCAAGCATCAAAACAATATGCTACAGCACCTCAATATGAAAAAAAAGGAATGGGCATGATGTACAGGTAAAGCATGACAAAACATGAACACTGAGCTATCTCTAGAAATCACTAGAACATGCTCAAACACACATGGCAAGATTGCAAATAATAACAGTTTCAGACTTTAGCAGAAATAACATCAGGTTGCAATGTTTAGAGCTATCAAACAACATGTTACAGGAAATTAACATGTCAAACAAAGGCATGGCATGAATCTACTCAAAGCATAGAACAAAAGTCCCTTACTGACCATGAGCCAAAAAGGATCAGAAAATATGATGGCACCCATGTAAACATGGCAAGTTATATTACAGATTCATACATGGCAGGAACAACAATAAGTAGGCATGTTGGTGAGCTTGAACCACTCACTACAGAGCAATACATGGCATGGCAAGGCAACTAACATTAAGAAGGCATGGAATAGAAGCTATACATGGCAAGAACAACAACATAGCATGCAAGGATCAACTACAACAACCTTGGCAATATTGAATAACATGTAAACAACCTGCCAGGAAACATTTTATAGCAAAAGTAGAGCTCGATTGACTCAAGCTATGGCACTCCATAATTGCAAACAAGGGCATGGATGGATAGAGCAAGACATGTAGAACAAAACATCCTTACTGAAGTATCTCCAAATAAGCATGGATCTCTCGGTAGCATCAAGTTTACATGGCATAAAAATATCAGCAAAACAGGGCTGAAATCAGCAACATCATGAAGCCTAGTTTGCATGCTTGTGCTAGTCACCACAGAGATCACAAAAATACATGGCATACACCCCTGTAAATATGGCATGGCATATTACAAAACACATGTAGGACTCAAATCCATAGGGTGCACACATCAATCATGGCAAAAATGACAAAAGTGCATGTTCTGATAAGAATCAGAAACTAACATCACATAGCCCTCTTCCAACAGCATTTCGGGCTTCAAGATGACCTCAAATGAACATGATGCAATGAGATGAAATGATGTACTCGTTGAGTCGAACAATTTGACATATTACACGCCCAAAACGGAGCTACGGATGCAGAGATATGATGCGATGAAAATGCATGAAAATAACAAAAATCCTGGGACTTAGGCAACCGTCGGGGGGGAAGTCAACCTTCGGGTTTTCGATCAGATCTGGGTGGCGCGGAATCCCGAGGTCGCCGGAGCTGCGGGCTCGCCAGAGTTCGAGAGGAGGGGCGGAGGAGGCCGGGGACGGAGGGGAACGTGGCGACCGGGCGGCCGGAGGGAGGCGAGGGCGCGCGCGGCGGACGGCGGAGGGCCGGCGGGTCGGGCGCCTGCCGCAGCGTCGCGAAGCGCTGGTCCTGGCGCGGGCGGCGATCGGGCGAGGCGGCGGCGAACAGCCGGGCGGGCGGCGAGGAGGCCGATGCGGGCGGAGGCGCGGAGGCGCGCCGCTGGCGACGGCGGCGCGGCGGCGCCGAGGCGGCGATCATGGGCGGGCGAGGCGCGGGGCCGGGCGAAGCCTGGGTTCGGCGCCATGGGCGGCGGCGGCGGCGGGCGCCCCGGCCGGGAGCGCAGACGGCGGCGGGTGCGCGGCTCGCAAGGGCCTCTCAGGGCTCCGCGGCCGCGCAAGGCGGTGGGCGGGCGGCGGTTACATGGCGCGCGCCGGTTGGAGGAGAGCGGCGGCGGGGAGCGGGTCGGACATGTCCGGTCCAGATCGGACGTGTCCGGCGGCGGCGGAGGGCGAGATCTAGGGTTTCGGGGGGGAATTTGACCGCGAATTTCGGAGGGGGAGGGGTTTATATAGGCAGAGGGAGCTAGGAGAGTCCAAATGAGGAGCGGTTTTTGGCCACGCGATCGTGATCGAACGACCGAGAGCATGGAGGGAAGTTTGATGGGTTTTGGGCCACTTTGGAAGGGGTGTTGGGCTGCTCACAAAAGAGGCCTTCACGGTTACCCTGTTAACCGTTGGAGTATCAAACGACCTCCAAATGGCACGAAACTTGACAGGCGGTCTACCGGTGGTATACCAAGGCCGCTTGACAAACCTCAGTCCATTCCGAGACCGTTTAACACTCGCACATGAAAGGAGGTAAAAGGGGGCGCCGGGAGACATAGGAGTGCCGGATTGCAAAACGGACAACGGGAAAAATGCTCGGATGCATGAGACGAACACGTATGCAAAATGAAATGCACATGATGACATGATACGAAATGCAAATGATGACATGGCAAAGTGCAACACGCAAGCAAATGACATGGCAACGACGGCGAATAATCATGGACACCGGCGATAGAATCCGGGGCGTTACAACACTCCTCCACTAACAAGAGATCTCGTCCCGAGATCTTAGGACCGAGACGGAAGGGAAAAAAGGGATGAGGTGAAACAATAACTCAAGAGAAGAAGCAAAAAAAAATCGAGGGCAGTCGAGAAGACGAGAGGACCGACGAGAATGACGAGAATCAAAAGCTCATGGAAACATGATAGACACAGAAACAACTCCGGTTCGAACGAGATAAGAAATGAATAAGACTGAAAGGATTTAGGCAGCACACCGGTTGAACAAGGAAAGAAATAGAACACGAACTTCAGAATATGGAATGACACTTGACGAGATAAACAACGCAATGCCTCTGGAAGAATTGAAAGAATTTGAATGAAAAGAACTTAGAAGGAAGGATTGAGTGGATTTGAATATCTGAGAAGAACAAAGAAATGCAAAACTCCAATTCAAAAGAATACGGAGAATTAATTGCACTTCAAGACGCGAGAAGAAAAGACACTTGAACTCCACCAACAAAATCTTGATGAACTCTTGAGGAATGAATTAAATCCTGAAGAACCACCATGAAGAACTCCGGTAAACCAAAGAATGACGAGATAAAATTGAAGGATGAAAGAATAAGATTAAAGCTTTGCGATGATTTAGATGGGGGTTCCGACGAAATGGACGAGGGAAATTGAACTCCGGAGAAGAAAAGAAGAAAAGACTTCGAACTAGAATTTATTCCTCACGAACAAACTCTGAAGGAAGGGATTAATCCTTAGGATGAAATAAGAATAAGATTTATTGTATGCTTATCCTTCATCAAATTAAATTGATGACAAGCAATGGATTTCGCATATTACTTATTCTTCTTGAAAAGGATTGAGAAGTGACATGTCGCAAACTTGAGAAGGTCTTCATGAACCACCGGTAGGATTGGAAAGAACGAATGAATTAAAATGATAATCAAGGAAAAAGAATCTTGAACGAACCACCGTTAGAAATGAAAATGAGTGAAGAGAAGAGAACGAATCGCCGGAAAGAATTAGAAACCACGAAGATACTTGAGGGAAAATTAGAGACAAGAGAACGAAGAGATCGCGAACTGATTGACGAATGCTTGAACGCATCACCGGAAGAATATTGAGACGAACGAAGGGGCACGGATATTGAATAATTGGAGAACGACTTTGAAAACTTGGAACGAAGAAATCTTCTGAAAAGATGACCTCCGGATGATCGAGAGGGAAAGCAACACCTGAAATACTCCGGATGGATGAAAAAAAAATTGCATGACCGGAAACAATTAGATAGGATAACATCGATCTAGCACCATAAATCTCCGGGGGAACGGACAAAATTTAGAGGAAAAACTACGACGGTCTTCAAAAGACGACGATAAACACCACCAAAATTGTTGAGATACTCCGGTCGAATGAAAAGTGAAGAGGTTGAGCCAATAATGAAATGATTCGAAATCGATCTTGGAAAAGGCAAGTGACTGATGAAATCCATTCTTACGTCACACTTGAAAAGAATTGGGAATAGCTCCGGAGAAATTAAAAGAGTCAGGTAAGATCCTGGGAAAAGACCTGTGGGTTAGGACCCACTGAATAGATAACACCGTTGGGAAGGGATGTTGAACAGATAGATGATGCAGCAGAACAAATGAAAGATTTGAATGAGGTGACAACCTCGAATTAATTGGAACACAGACGAATCTCCTGATAGGTCTTCCGAACTCCGGAATGATAAACTGGCGAGAGGCGAACGAGCAAAGAGAACACTTCGAAGGAAAAGAATATGATCAACCTCAAAACTTGAATTGAGTCCACCGGAGAAGAAAAAGAGGTGATGAATGTCAAACGAGACGAGAATTCACCGGTTGAAATAATTGACGAAGGACTGAAGAGGCTCCACACTTATGAAATTGATGGTCGAAACAGACTCAGGCTCCGGGAAGAAAAAGGATGGGTGGGCGGGAAAAACAAAGGCAACTCGGGAGGGGAAAGAAAGCAAAGGTTTCACGTGAGTAGGGAGGATACTCAATTACGGACTCCGGTTCCGAGAAGAAGAAGGGTGGGCGGGTGAAAAAAAACAACTGAGGATTGAACTCAAAGATGAAGAGGCTCGAGTCAACTTGACGAGAAAAGCACCGAACAAAAGAGGATGGACAACTCACGACACTAACCACGTGATCCTAAAGAAAAATTTGAACGGGAAGAGGAGTAATTCAAAACACCTACGTCAGGATTCCTCACCGAGCGATTTAAGGGCGAGAGGAGTAAAAGAATTCCTACTCCGATATAACTAGACCAAAATAGTTTTTCTAGACTCAACAACGGCCAAACTACACGATCAATCAAGGGGCTCCTAGGGTCGGTCGAGGCTCGATACCAACTTGTCACGCCTAATATGCGACCCTATCCAAAGGAACTCGACGGTCCCACCAAGGATAGACCCGCATATTGAAACGCTTTTGCAAGGTGGATATCATTACATCAACATTACATAATAGATGGGGATACATACATACGGCACAAATGCCACAAGAATACATCAACATCATATACAAGATCAACATCAGACTACAGATGAAACATAAACAGAAGCTCAAACAATATCCACCCTGCTAGCCCAGGCTGCCGACCTGGAACCTATCCCCTGAACGAAGAAGCAGAAGAAGAACTCAAGACAAGCAAGCATCGCTCTCGCGTCAACGATCATCGCACAACCTGTACCTGCAACTGTTGGTGTAGTAATCTGTGAGCCACGAGGACTCAGCAATCCCATTACCATGGGTATCAAGACTAGCAAAGCTTAAATGGGAAAGGAAGGGGGGTAAAGTGGTGAGATTGCAGCAGCGACTAAGCATATATGGTGGCTAACATACGCAAATGAGAGCGAGAAGAGAAACAAAGGAACGGTCGTCAACTAGTAATGATCAAGAAGTGATCCTGAACTCCTACTTACGCCGACATAACCCGTAAACCGTGTTCTCCTCTCGATCAACCCCAAAAGAGACACTCACGGTTACGCACACGGTTGGTGTATTTTAGAAGGGTTTGCTTCAAGTTTACTACAACCGGATATTAAAAATTCCCATCTGCCACATAACCGCTGGCACGGCTCTCGAAAGTTTATACCCTGCAGGGTGTCCCAACTTAGCCCATGATAAGCTCTCGCGATCAACGAAGGATATTCTTCTCCCGGAAGATCCGATCAGTCTCGAATCCGCCACAAGACATTTCGACAGAATAAAACAAGACCAGCAAAGCCGCCGGATGTGCCGACAAATCCCGATAGGAGTCGCACATACCTCGCTCTCGGCACACCGGATAAGTCAGCCTCACGAGTAAAACCAGCCCTCGAGTTGCCCTGGTGGCCCCAAGAGTCTGCTCGGTTCGACCAACACTGAAGGAGCACCGCCCGGGGCTAAATAAAGATGACCCTTGGGCTCCGGAAACCTAAGGGAAAAAGGGCATAGGTGAGGCAAATGGTAAAACCAATGTTGGGCCTTGCTGGAGGAGTGTTATTCAAAGCGAACTGTCAAGGGGGTCCCATAAATCACCCGACCGCGTTAGGGACGCAAAATCCGGGAACATAACACCGATATGACGGAAAGTAGGGCGGCAAGAGTGGAACAAAACACCAGGCATAAGGCCGAGCCTTCCACCCTTTACCAAGTATATAGATGCATTAATTAAACAATAGATATTGTGATATCCCAACAAGTAAACATGTTCCAACAAGGAACAACATCTCCATGTTCCAACAAGGAACAAACTTCATCTTCACCTGCAACTAACAACGCTATAAGAGGGGCTGAGCAAAGCGGTAACATAGCCAAACAACAGTTTGCTAGGAAGGGTGACAAAGGTTAGAGGCTGACATGGCAATTTGGGAAGCTTGAGGAACAAGTGATAGGTAGCGCAGCATAGCGATAGAACGAAACAACTAGCATAGCAATGATAGTAGTGAGATCCAGGGTAGCGGTCATCTTGCCTGAAATCCCGCTAGGAAGAAGAACGAGTCCATGAAGAAGACGAACGGATGAAGCCGAACCAATCGTAGACGAACAAATCCTCACGATCGCAACGCAACAGGAACTAACAAGAAGAAGCACACAACATAGTAAACACACCACACATAGACAAGACATGATGCACAACCAAGCATGATGCATGACAACGCTAGATGAGGCTACTCATGGCAAAAGATGATGCATACAAGACCAACACATCAAAGCAAGTTTAAATGAGGCCGGAGACAACATAGAACAACTCCGGTAAGTCCTCATATGCAAATTTCAAAATTGGTCCAGATATGAATAACCCTTATGTTCAAGTTGTTAAATAGCAATTTAAGATGCACCACGATGATCTACATGAAATTCTAGTCAAGTTACATATAAAGTTCATTAGATTCGGAGCTACGGTCTAGAAGATATGAGCAAAACAAGTTACACATGGCATTGATGCAAAATGCATCCAAACATCAAGCAAACACCTCAAAACAAGGATGCACCATGACAATATGAAACTACATGCAAAATCAAGCAAGTTTCATATAGAGCACACTCAAAACGGAGCAACGGTTCAACACATACACTCTATACAAGTCATAGCAACAATCTGTCCAAAACAGCAACTAGGCATATTGCAAGCATCAAAACAATATGCTACAACACCTCAATATGAAAAAAAAGGCATGGGCATGATTTACAGGTAAAGCATGACAAAACATGAACACTGAGCTATCTCTAGAAATCACTAGAACATGCTCAAACACACATGGCAAGATTGCAAATAATAACAGTTTCAGACTTTAGCAGAAATAACATCAGGTTGCAATGTTTAGAGCTATCTAACAACATGTTACAGGAACTTAACATGTCAAACAAAGGCATGGCATGAATCTACTCAAAGCATAGAACAAAAGTCCCTTACTGACCATGAGCCAAAAAGAATCAGAAAATATGATGGCACCCATGTAAACATGGCAAGTTATATTACAGATTCATACATGGCAGGAACAACAATAAGTAGGCATGTTGGTGAGCTTGAACCACTCACTACAGAGCAATACATGGCATGGCAAGGCAACTAACAGTAAGAAGGCATGGCATAGAAGCTATACATGGCAAGAACAACAACATAGCATGCAAGTATCAACTACAACAACCTTGGCAAAATTGAATAACATGTAAACAACCTGCCAGGAAACATTTTATAGCAAAAGTAGAGCTCGATTGACTCAAGCTATGGCACTCCATAATTGCAAGCAAGGGCATGTATGGATAGAGCAAGACATGTAGAACAAAATATCCTTACTGAAGTATCTCCAAATAAGCATGGATTTCTCGGTAGCATCAAGTTTACATGACATAAAAATATCAGCAAAACAGGGCTGAAATCAGCAACATCATGAAGCCTAGTTTGCATGCTTGTGCTAGTCACCACAGAGATCACAAAAATACATGGCATACACCCCTGTAAAGATGGCATGGCATATTACAAAACACATGTAGGACTCAAATCCATAGGGTGCACACATCAATCATGGCAAAAATGACAAAAGTGCATGTTCTGATAAGAATCAGAAACTAACATCACATAGCCCTCTTCCAACAGCATTTCGGGCATCAATATGAGCTCAAATGAAAATGATGCAATGAGATCAAATGATGTACTCGTTGAGACGAACAATTTGACATATTACACGCCCAAAACGGAGCTACGGATGCAGAGATATGATGCGATGAAAATGCATGAAAATAACAAAAATCCTGGGACTTAGGCAAATCAGAGGGGGGGGGAAGTCAACCTTCGGGTTTTGGATCAGATCTGGGTGGCGCGGAATCCCAAGGTCGCCGGAGCTGCGGGCTCGCCGGAGTTTGAGAGGAGGGGCGGAGGAGGCCGGGGACGGAGGGGAACGCGGCGACCGGCGGCCGGAGTGGAGGCAGAGGGGCGGCGCGGCGGACGGCGGAGGGGTCGGGGGTCGGGCGCCTGCGGCGTGGCGGGCGATCGGGGTCCCGGCGCGCGGCGCGATCGGGCGAGGCGGCGGCGAACAGCCGGGCGGGCGGCGAGAGGCCGATGCCGCGGAGGCGGCAAGGCGCGCCCGGCGACGGCGGCGCGGCCGGAGGCGGCGGCGATCATGGTGGCGGGAGGAGGCGCGGGGGCCGGCGAGCTCGGGGCTCGGCGCGCCATGGGCGGCGGCGGCGGCGTCCCTGGCCGGGAGCGCAGACGGCGGCGGGTGCGCTGGTCTCGCATGGGCCCTCCGTGGGCTCGCGGGCGGCGGCGGCGGTGGGCGGCGGCGTGCACGTGGCGCGCGCCGGTTGGAGGAGAGCGGCGGCGGGAGCGGGTCGGACATGTCCGGTCCAGATCGGACGTGTCCGGCGGCGGCGGAGGGCGAGACCTAGGGTTTCGAGGGGAATTTGACCGCGAATTTCGGAGGGGGAGGGGTTTATATAGGCAGAGGGAGCTAGGAGAGTCCAAATGAGGAGCGGTTTTTGGCCACGCGATCGTGATCGAACGACCGAGAGCATGGAGGGGAGTTTGCTGGGTTTTGGGCCACTTTGGAAGGGGTGTTGGGCTGCTCACAAAAGAGGCCTTCACGGTTACCCGGTTAACCGTTGGAGTATCAAACGACCTCCAAATGGCACAAAACTTGACAGGCGGTCTACCGGTGGTATACCAAGGCCTCCTGACAAACCTCGGTCCATTCCGAGACCGTTTAACACTCGCACACGAAAAGAGGTAAAAGGGGGCGTTGGGAGACATAGGAGTGCCGGATTGCAAAACGGACAACGGGAAAAATGCTCGGATGCATGAGACGAACACGTATGCCAAATGAAATGCACATGATGACATGATACGAAATGCAGATGATGACATGGCAAAGTGCAACACGCAAGGAAATGACATGGCAACGACGGCGAATAACTGGCGGACACCTGGCGCATCGAATCCGGGGCGTTACACTTATGAAGAAGACCACCTTCTTCGAATGGAACTCCAAGGCGGACGAAGCTTTTCTCCAGTTGAAAAGAATGCTGACTACTCCCCAAAGGTGGCAGCTCCGACCCAAAGGAGCCCATGCTCCTCAGATATTGCCGCCACCAAAGAGGTAGTCAAGACAGCTTATTGTGGTTGAACGCAAGGAGGAAGGCAAGGCGCTACCTATCCAGAGACCAGTATATTACCTGAGCGAGGTACTGTCGACCTCCAAGCAGAACTACCCCCACTACCAGAAGATGTGTTACGGCATGCACTTTGCCGCCAAGAAGTTGAAGCCTTACTTTCAAGAGCATTCAATCACCGTGGTTTACGCGGCCCCACTAGCAGAGATCATCGGAAGCCGAGATGCTTCAGGCCGAGTGGCCAAATAGGCCATAGAGTTGGCCCCCTACACCATCTTTTACCAACCCCGCACTGCCATCAAGTCACAAGCACCGCCGACTTCCTCGCCGATTGGGCCGAGACCAAAGATTCGCCGCCAAATACCGACTCCACCCATTGGCGGATGCACTTTGATGGCTCCAAGATGCGCACCGCTTAGGAGCCGGCGTGGTCCTCACTTCCCTAAAGGCGATAAGCTCAAATGCACGCTGCAGATCCATTTCGCCGCCTCCAACAACGTCGCCGAATACGAGGCACTCATCCACGGGCTCCGGCTTGCCAAAGAACTCGGCATTCGCCGGATCCTGTGCTATGGCGACTCCGACTTGGTGGTCCAACAGTCATCCGGCGACTGGGACACCAAAGATGCAAATATGGCGAGCTACCGCTTTCTGGTACAGCAGCTGAGTGGATATTTTGAGGGATGTGAATTCCTCCATGTACCAAGGAACGACAACGACCAAGCATATGCCCTCGCAAGAATCGGTTCCACCCGATAGGCAATACCATCCGGCGTCGCCCTTCAGCGCCTTCTCAAGCCATCCGTCAAACCGTCACCAGAATCAGACTCCATTTTTGTGCCGGCTCCCCCTGAAGAAGGCAGATCCGACTCCAGAGCCTCGGCAGATGGCACAAGAATCCTTGAAGACACCCTCAAGAACGCGGCAGTCGAAGCCGGCCCGGGGACTGCGGCGACCTTTGCAAAGACTCCAAGATTGCCCGGGACTGCGCTTAATCGCCCGGGGACTTCTTCAACGCAGCAAGCTGCTGCAGACTCCAACCCGCCGCCTCCCAGCCCAGCCGCCCTCGTCCAAGTAGCAGATCTTGGCAACAAGAAATAGCAGCACCCTCATGGGCCCAGCCCATCTTGAAGTTTTTGGTAAGCGGAGAGCTACCAACTGATGAAACCTTGGCTCGGCAAGTGCAACGCCGAGCGGCAGCCTATACTATAATCAATAGAGAGCTGGTCAGGCGCAGCGTCACCGGTGTCTACCAGCGCTGCGTCGAATCAGAGCAAGGCCAAGCAATCCTCGAAGACATCCATCGTATGAAAAGGCCATCATGCAGCCTCCAGAGCACTCGCCGCCAAAGCCTTCCGACACGGTTCCTTCCGCCGACTGCCCTAGAAGAAGCCAAGGAATTAGTTCAAAATGCAAGGTGCCGGTGTTCCGCTCCAAGCCGCTTCACCGCTTCAGCGCCAAGACTATCCCCATCGCTTCGCCCTTTGCTGTCTGGGGCCTGGACATGGTGGGACCATTCAACACGGCACGAGGCGGCCTAACTCACCTACTTTTCGCGGTGGACGAGTTCACCAAGTGGATAGAAGCAAAACCCATCAAGAAGTTGAACGGTCCTACGGCAGTGACTTTTATCGCCGACATCACGACTCGGTACGGCGTACCACACAGCATCATCACTGACAACGGCACAAATTTCGCCAAGGCGCCCTAGCCCGCTTCTCGCTGACGCAGGCATCCGACCGACTTAGCGCCCGCTGCCCATCCGCAGTCAAACGGCTAGGTGGAGCGAGCGAACGGCCTCATCTTGTCCGCATCGCCTCTTTGGTCGAACCATCGAACGCTCGCCGGCTGCTGGCTTGAGGAGTTGCCGGCCGCCCTCTGGAGTCTGCGACGACTCCAAACAAGTCAACGGCTTCACACCCTTCTTCCTCGCCTCACGGTGCCGGCCGCCATCCCAACGGATATAGAGTTCGACTCGCGAGTCACCATGTACACCGAGGAGGAATCGGAAGAAGCACGCCAAGACGGCGCCGATCTGCTGGAAGAGGGCCGTTGTCGGCACTCACTGGTCCAAAGATCTACCAGCAGAGCTCGCGCCGCTACTACAACAAGAAGGTCAAGCCAAGATCATTCCTAGAAGGCGACCTTGTGTCCGCTGATCCAAATAACAGCCGCCAGCACAAGTTGTCGGCGCTTTGGGAAGGACCGCTTATCATCGAGAAAGTGTGGGCAACGACTCCTACTACCGATCGACGCCGAAGCCCCGAGCATGCAAGAGGGATGACTCCGCAAAGAGACGGAGCGCTATGGAATGCGAATCTCCTCCAAGATTTTACAGCTTGATGCAGTATGTACCACGCTACCCTTTTGTGTTTGAAACACCAAGACTCCGGGCCCCCCGAGACGAGCTTGGGGACTGCCCTCTTTTGTTATCTGTATGACAAGAATTATGCCTTTGGGTATGTTACCCTTTTATTATGCTGTTTGGCACCGGGCTTGACTAGTCGGCCCGGGGACTCGCCGCTTTTGAGCTATGAAGTGCTTCCTGAAGTCCGACAAGTAGCGTGCGGTGCCCAAGCCGTCTCCTGTCAGAAGTCGCAGCTCGCAGAGCGACTGTTTGGTGGGCAGGAGCAAGGTAGAGCGGGCGCCCACACGAAAAAAAGGGCTAAGGACCCAAAGCATAAACATAGTTTAAATCGCTCCCAGCCCGTTTCGTGAAACCGACTCTTAAGAAGCCGGCTTGCCGTTTTTACCAACTTGCTTAAACGACTCTAAATGGCCAAGTACTTGCCTTCTCAAAGTAGCCAAGCACTTGACCTAGACGGCAATCCGCAGAGCGGTTGCCCGACGGGCAAGGCGGCATCTAAGGGAAGGCGACAAGGGAAAAAGCCACAAGAGCAATAAGCAAGGAAACATGAAATTAGAATAATATTTACACAAATTTAGGCCCTTGGCCGGATCTTCGAACAGAGGTTCAGAATACACCCCGCGGGTGGAATTGTGTGAATTAACAAAGTTCTTTCGAAAGACTCACAAGCAGATAAAATAGAGCTAAGGCAGCGCCTAAGAAGCAGCGGATGGGGTTGGAAGGCCGGAGGCGTCGGCGGCGTCAGGCGCCGGGGCGGCTGGCTGGGCAGTCTCGGTTTGATCGTCTCTGGCAGCGGCTGGCTCAGATGGGCGCGGCTCGTTGCTGGGGGCACGGTCGACCTGAGGCTGGCCGCCCGCTCCGCCTTCTGATGCCTCCATGCCGTCTCCGTCCTCCGCCTCGTCTTCATCCTCGGTGCTGGAGTCGATCACCTCTGCTAAGTCTCGCCAGTCCCGGGTTCATCTCAACCACTCCGGCGGTGCCTCCCCACCGCCTTTCAGCCCACTCGGGACGAAGACACTGGTGTCCGTATAGTCGGCGATCGCCGCCAGACGCCGACGAGGGCGCCCTCCGCTCGCAGCTCCGCTTCGGCTTCGACCGTAACGCTGCCAGCCGTCCAGTCGAGCCTCGATACCACGCTTGATTTAACTCCGTGGCTCGGCGAGCTCCAGCCCGAGCCGCGAGCCCTTCCAAGCCTCAAGACGCCCAGCCATGACCTCCAGCCAACCGGGCGGTCCGCTGGGAGTCGCAGAATCGGCATGTCCGCCACAGGCAGCAATCGCTGGGCCCCGACACGCTCAAGACGGGCGCAGCATCCGATGTGCCGCCGCAGACGAGCCTCAATGCTCGTGAGCTGCTCGCCAAGGGTCCGGGGCGTTGCTGCGATCTCGGCGCCACCTCCTCCGCGCCTCGCGTTCGCCTCGATGGCCTGATTGGCCACCGCGATGACCAGGGAAGAAGTCTGCCAAGAAGAAGAAAAAGCAATTTAGAAAAAACAGGAGCCGGCTTAACCCATAGTCGGCAATCCAAAAGAGAAAGTAAAAGCAAACTTACCATCGACGATATCTTTGATTTCATGGAAGCCGGAGGTCACCGCGCCTCTCGGGTCCAGCAGAGCGCCACTCTCACCCGCCAGAGGGCGGCCTCTTTCTTCTCCGCCTTGGCCAAGGCCGCCTTTGAGCAGCTCCCTCTCCTCCGCCATGCGTGAGCTAACAGGTCGCGCTCATGGGCGAGCTTGCCGCACTCCTCCTCTTTGGCGCGCAAAGGCGTTCTCGGCCGCATCCAGCTGCCTCGCAGAGCGGTGTTGGATTCTCAAGAATAAAAGAAGAAGGACGCTAAGTCGCCGCTAAGAAGGTCGCCAGAAGATCCGCCCGATCAAGCGGCAATGGCCGGAATCTCGGGATTACAGCCTGCTGGTGCGCAAGCGCCTCGCCAAGAAGAAAACTCACCTCGCCTCGCCAGTCAGCAGCCCGCTTGTTCAGCTCTTCAACGCTAGGTTGAAGGCGTAGCGGAGGTTGTGATATTCCTGTAACAAGGATTCCGCATACGATAAAAACTTGAAGTAGCAATAGTTCCGGGCCACCGCCAAAGAGCCAATTCAAACTCGAGGATTACACCTAGTGGTGGGCCGCCGCCTCACGAGAAGATCAAAAGAAAATTCGGAAGTAAAACATACCCGCACGGCGGATCGCGATGCCAGGTGCGCCTTGGAAAGGTTCTGGAGGGCGGCGCCTTCAACCCGCAGCTTCGCTTGGACGTCCAGGAGCGTCGTGTTCAGCAGGCCCGTGTCGCCTCCTCGCACCCACCCAGCGGGCGCGGCGCTTGACACTTCAGCGCCGGGATGGCCGAAGCCGGCGCGCCGGTCTCAAGGGCGCGGCGCCAGTCCGCTTCTCAAGACGGCGCCATACCGGGCGAGGCGACTTGAAGAAGCAGCTGCGCCACGGCTTCATCGCTTGGCCGACGGCACGGGTGGGTCCGCCGGCTGTTTGCCTCGCGCGACCTCAGACTGCGGAGGAGGCGGCGGAGGTGGCGCGGCCGCGCCCGGCGAAGTGACCTCGCCGCCTTCCCTCCCTACGACGGGGACCTCACCACCGATTCCCTCTGACTGCCCTGTGAACTCCGGCGGTGGTGGCGTCGAGCTCAGCGGAGTGACAAGCAGCGCCGACTGAAGGCGCGCGGCCTCCTCGGCTTGCCTTCTTGCTACTGCTGTGGTTTCGACCGCCTTCTCGGCCGCCGCCTTCTCTCGACGGGCGGCCGCCTCCTCGTCGCTTTCTCCTGCAAGATTCGCTCTGTTGCCTCCCGGAGGAGGCCGCAGGTCAACCAGCCGATCGCTGGCGGGCGCCTCCGCCGACCCCATGACGGAGGCGGCGCGACCTCTCCAAAGTGAGGGGAGCCCTGATGAGAAAAAATGACATGAGAAGACTTGGGCAAGACAGACCAGAAGAAAACAAGACAGAATAAAAAGATACTTACGCGGAGACCAGTGGTGGTTTCTTCACCTCCTTGCGGAAGCGGTTAGCCTTCGCGACCGCTTCTTCGCGCTGAGTCACGGCGGCCGCTCCCCTGATTCTCTTGGCCTGGCCACCTGGCTGACTCGGCCCGCCCGGCGCTTCTTGGCCGCCGCCCCCCCGGCGGCGGAGGAGTCATACCGATGGCCGGCTCTCTGCGGCGGCGGGGGCGACTTCATCATCAGGCCAGTCAGCAAAAGTGGCCGAGGGCCTGAAGTTGTCAGCCCCTCCCCCTCCTTCGGCATCGGCCTCCATCGCCGCCACGCCCAAGTCGGGGTCGTCGGCGTCACTCTCCACCCAGTCGGGGACGAAGTCGCGAGCCGGCCCCGCGGCGCCGGTCGAGGGCGGCATGAGAGGATTCTGATTCAGAAAGGACCAAGGAAAGTAAGAGCCGGATCCGGCTAAGGAAGGAAACAGAGAAGCAAGAGACGACTTGCCATCGGCTGGGGATTGGCGCGCGAGTATGGCTCCTTGCCGAAACGCCATTCCTCCGTGAGGTCGCAGTTCGCCAAGAAGTTCACCGTGTCCACCACCTCCACGTGGGGCATGTCCTGGAGCACAGCCGGCTGGGGTCCGGCGGCCGCCATCCGCGATCGATGAGGGCGGCCTCAAGAGGGAGAACTCGGCGCGCCACGGCGGCGGCCAGCAAGTCTGCTCCAGCCAGGCCCTCCGATCAGATCATCACGCTGGAGTCAGCGACGGCGGCGGTGCTCGCGAGGGTCAGCGTCCGGCCCTGTAGGACCAGCTGGTTGGTCGGCTCAGCCACGCCCCCACGAGGGCGGCAAGTTGACCCAGCCGCCGCCTTGACGAGAAGTACGAAGCGCCGCCACATCTTCACCGACTTGATGAGGGGATGGCAGGAAAGGATTCTCGCCTCCTCTTGGCGATGAGCGTGCCGCCAGAGCCGCACGCGAGCGACGTGGGTCCCGAAGCCGCTTGAAAGAACTCCCCCACAGCTCGATGGTGGGGAGAACTCGAGGAAACCTTCGTGATAAGGATGCGGCGGCGCCAGCAGCACCACCGTAGGGGTGAGGTGGTGCGGCCGGAGCCCAAGAACTCCAAGAACGCTGGAAGAAGCCGCCGCCGGCAGCCCCAGCCCGCGCGTGAGGTGCGAGCGAATATCACCCGCCGCCTCCTCCGGCGCCGGGCGTGATTTCGCCCGGCGGGCGCGGGCTCGCACTAGGTGGCTGCCGGGATGCGCGCGTCGACGGCGAACTCGATTATGTTGTCGTCGATGATGGAGCCGTCCCACACGCCGGAGCGCGCGGTGGGAGGCGCGGCGGCTGATGAGGAGCTCATCTCCGTGGCAAGGAAGAAACAAGGATCGGCGCGGTGGAGCAAGGAAGAAGACGAGGCAGGGAGCGGGGATGAGAGAGTGCGCGTGCGTCGCCGCCCCCTCCCTCTCCCCGCCTACTTATAGGCGCCTAGGCTGCGAAGCCGAGGGGGCGGGCGTGGGATTAACAGCGCCCACGTCCTCGCGCCCCCATGATTTAACCCACGATGTTACTGCGCGCAGTAACGGCGTGGGGAGTCCAACCGCCCGCACGACCGCAGCGGATCCGCTGCGCGCCGGGGCATGGTAGTGGCGGGCCCCGCATGACGGGCCTGTCTTGTCACGCGCGTGGGCTGGCAGACTGGCCCTGCCGCATGGCGTCGCGTGGCGGGCCCACGACGGGCGGCTGCCGGGAAGCTTATCAGGCACGCCGCCGGATCCCGCCACGACCTTCAAACCTTTGAAGAGCAAGACGCCCCGCAGCCGATTCCGTATGAGACGGCGGGCGAGTCCAGATTCTTCCATCAAAGGGATGAAGCTCGCCGAGGCTCCTCAACGGGCTACCTCGGCGCCTCCCAGCCGGGACTATCGTCGAGTAATGGACTACGGTAGGCGCACCCGAGCCCCTGAACCTTTCAAAACATCAGGCAGATCGCGCCTCAAGACCCCAAGACAAAGAGTCGCCTTGGATGGTCGACAACAGAGTCGCCGACTACACCTCTGGGCCGAGTCCCGAGGCCGCCTTCAGACAAGCCGACTCCAAGCCAGCGACCTCCAGCCGAGGCCGGCTATAAGGAGTCGGCCTGCGACCTCCACCACCTCACGCTGGGCGATTATGGGTAAAGCCGCCTCGCCCCATCCCCGCCCAGTCCATAAAGGGCAGGTATGGCTACAGAGCGTCAGATCGACGGAGATCTCCGTCCGGCGCAGCATCGCTGCTATGCCGCCTCGACATCGCCGCCAGGCAGATTCCTGTACCCACGATGGCTGTCTGACGACCGAAGACGGCGGGATTACTGTCGGCGGGAGTACCGAAGACGGCGAGAGCACCCCAAAGACGGACCCGATGGAGTCGGCCGGCCCCTCCCGCGGGATCCACGCGCCATTAACCAGACAAGACAGGGAATGGCAACAGTGATCGCCCGCCAGGCGGCGGCACTGTTGCCATAACCCCATGACCAAGCTCGCGTCATTAGAAGCACGGCTACAGTAATCTGCAGCCGGCAAGACCCCGCCCCGGACAAGGGCTGTCGGCCCCATGCTGGGCCGTCAGCGGGGCCCACTAGTCGGCGGGCCCCAGGAGTCGGCGGAGAAGACGGCGACTTAGAGACTGACGGCTTGGACCCACACCCAGCCGGATTACCGTTGTACCCCCGGGGGGTAGGCCTATATAAACCCCCCGGGGCACCCATGCAAAGGGTTGGAAGCTAGTAGTTTTAGACACACACATAGAGGGAGAGAAGAGCAAGCCGTGCCCTTCTCCTTCCTCACCCCGAACAGCTCAAGGAGCCTCTTGTACCCACTTTGCCATAGTGATCATGCGGAGACCCCGCAGAGCAGCAGTAGGGGTGTTATCTCCTCGGAGAGCCCTGAAGCTGGGTAAGATTCGCCGGCGTGCATGTCTTCGCCTCATCCCGTTTCCAGGCACCGGCGACGTTCTACTCTTCCCCTCCATGATAAGCCATCCTTTGGCATATGTCGCACCCAACCCCCGACACTCGGGTAAATCTTCACGAAGTAGGTGCTACCTCTTGAGCACTGCGTTGGATTTCCTTGAAGAGGAAAGGTGCTGCAGCACAGTAGCGTAAGTATTTCCCTCAGTTTTTGAGAACCAAGGTATCAATCCAGTAGGAGGCTACGCGCGAGTCCCTCGTACCTGCACAAAGAAAATAACTCCTCGCAACCAACACGATAAGGGGTTGTCAATCCCTTCACGGTCACTTACGAGAGTGAGATCTGATAGATATGATAGGATAATATTTTTGGTATTTTTGTGATAGAGATGCAAAGTAATAAAAGCAAAGTAAAAAATCAAAGGAAATAACTAAGTATTGGAAGATTTATATGATGAACATAGACCCGGGGGCCATAGATTTCACTAGTGGCTTCTCTCAAGAGCATAAGTATTTTACGATGGGTGAACGAATTACTGTTGAGCAATTGACATAGTTGAGCATAGTTATGAGAGTATCTACGTATGATCATGTATATAGGCATCACGTCTGAGACAAGTAGACCGACTCCTGCCTACATCTACTACTATTACTCCACTCATCGACCGCTATCCAGCATGCATCTAGAGTATTAAGTTCAAGAAAACAGAGTAACGCCTTAAGCAAGATGACATGATGTAAAGGGATAAATTCATGCAATATGATAAAAACCCCATCTTGTTATCCTCGATGGCAACAATACAATACGTCCCTTGCTGCCCCTCATCACACCGGGAAAGGACACCGCAAGATTGAACCCAAAGCTAAGCACTTCTCCCATTGCAAGAAAGATCAATCTAGTAGGCCAAACCAAACTGATAATTCGAAGAGACTTGCAAATATAACCAATCATACATAAAAGAATTCAGAGAAGATTCAAATCTTGCTCATAGATAATCTCGATCATAAACCCACAATTCATCGGTCTCAACAAACACACCGCAAAAAGAAGATTACATCGAATAGATCTCCACGAGAGAGGGGGAGAACATTGTATTGAGATCCAAAAAGAGAGAAGAAGCCATCTAGCTACTAACTATGGACCCAAAGGTTTGAAGTAAACTACTCACACTTCATCGGAGAGGCTATGGTGTTGATGTAGAAGCCCTCCATGATGGATGCCCCTCCCAGTGAGCTCTGAACAGGCCCCAAGATGGGATCTCGTGGGTACAGAAGGTTGCAGCGGTGGAATTAGGTTTTTGGCTCCGTATCTGATCTTTTGGGGGTACGTAGGTATATATAGGAGGAAGGAGTACGTCGATGGAGCAACAGGGGGCCGACGAGGGTGGAGGGCGTGCCTGGGGGGTAGGCGCGCCCCCTACCTCCCAACACTAATTATCCAAGAAGATCCTATAGGTTTAACTTGGCACAAACACTAACTAAAACATAAAAGCAAATCTAACCAGAGGCTAGAGCAAAGATTTATTCCTAAACACAAGCAAAAGGAAAAAGAACTAAAAATAAAATTGGGTTGCCTCCCAACAAGCGCTATCGTTTAACGCCCCTAGCTAGGCATAATAGCAAGGATAGATCTAGGTATTGCCATCTTTGGTATGCAATCCATAAGTGACTCTCATGATAGATTCATATGGTAATTTTATTTTCTTCGTAGGGAAGTGTTCCATGCCTTTCTTTAATGGAAATTGGAATCTAATATTCCCTTCCTTCATATCAATAATTGCACCAACCATTCTAAGGAAAGGTTTACCAAGAATAATAGGGCATGAAGGATTGCAATCTATGTCAAGAACGATAAAATCTACGGGCACATAATTCCTATTTGCAACAATAAGAACATCATTAATTCTTCCCATAGGTTTCTTAATAGTGGAATCCGCAAGGTGCCAGTTTAGAGAGCAATCATCAAAATCACGGTAATCTAGCAAATCACACAAAGTCTTGGGAATAGTGGAAACACTAGAACCCAAATCACATAAAGCATAGAACTCATGATCCTTAATTTTAATTTTAATAGTTGGTTCCCACTCATCATAAAGTTTTCTAGGGATAGAAACTTCCAACTCAAGTTTTTCTTCATAAGATTGCATCAAGGCATCAACAATATGTTTGGTAAAAGCTTTATTTTGACTATAAGCATGAGGAGAATTTAGCACGGATTGTAACAAGGAAACACAATCAATCAAAGAGCAGCTTTCGTAGTTAAATTCCTTGAAATCCAAAATAGTGGGTTTAGCAACATCTAGGGTTTTGATTTCTTCAATCCCACTTTTATCAATTTTGGCATCAAGCTCTAAAAACTCTGAATTTTTGGAACGCCTTCTAGGTAAAAGTGGATCATATTCAATCACATGATTATCAAGATTCATATTGCAAAACAAAGATTTAATAGGGGACACATCAATAACTTTTAGATCTTCATCTTTATTTTCATAGGAAATAGAAGAACACACTCTTATAAAGGCATCTTTCGTAGCATGCATCCTAGCGGTTCTTTCTTTGCATTCATCAATGGAAGTTCTCATGTCTTTGAGAGACTCATTGATATCATGCTTAGGAGGAATAGATCTAAGCTTTAAAGAATCAACATCAAGAGAAATTCTATCAACGTTCCTAGCCAAATCATCAACTTTAAGCAATTTCTCTTCAAGCAAAGCATTGAAATTCTTTTGCGAATTCATAAACTCTTTAACACTAGTCTCAAATTCAGAAGGCATCTTATTAAAATTTCCATAAGAGTTGTTGTAGGAATTTCCATAATTATTAGAGGGATTACTAGGATAAGGCCTAGGATTCAAGTTTCCTCTATACGCGTTGTTGCCAAAATTATTCCTACCAACAAAATTCACATCCATAGATTCATTATTATTCTTAATCAAAGTAGATAAAGGCATATCATTAGGATCAGAAGAAACACTCTTAGTAAATAATTTCATAAGTTCATCCATCTTTCCACTCAAAACATTAATTTCTTCTATCGCATGCACTTTTTTATTAGTAGATCTTTTAGTGTGCCATTGAGAATAATTAACCATAATATTATCTAGGAGTTTAGTAGCATCTCCTAAAGTGATTTCCATAAAAGTGCCTCCCATGGCGAATCTAAAATATTTCTAGAAGCAAAATTCAATCCGCATAAAATTTTTGTATAATCATCCACAAATTCAAACCATGAGTAGGGCAATTACGTATCATTAATTTCATCCTCTCCCAAGCTTGTGCAACATGTTCATGATCAAGTTGCTTAAAATTCATAATATCATTTCTAAGAGAGATGATCTTAGCGCGAGGAAAATACTTAGAGATAAAAGCATCTTTACACTTGTTCCAAGAATCAATACTATTTTTAGGCAAAGACGAAAACCAAGCATTAGCACGATCTCTAAGCGAAAAAGGAAATAGCTTCAATTTAACGATATCATTATCAACATCTTTCTTCTTTTGCATATCACACAAATCAACGAAGCTATTTAGATGAGTAGCGGCATCTTCACTAGGAAGGCCGGCGAATTGATCTTTCATGACAAGATTCAAAAGCAGCATTGGTTTCACAAGATTCGGTATTGGTAAGAGGAGCAATCGGAGTGCTAAGGAAATCATTATTGTTGGTATTGGTAAAGTCACATAATTTGGTATTATCTTGAGCCATCGTGACAAACAAGCAATCCAACACACGAGCAAACAAAAGGGAAGCGAAAAAGAAGCAAACAGAAAAGAGAGGGCGAATAAAACAGCAAGGGTGAAGTGGGGGACAGGAAAATGAGAGGCAAATGGCAAATAATGTAATGCAGGAGATAAGGGTTTGTGATGGGTACTTGGTATGTTGACTTTTGCGTAGACTCCCCAGCAATGGCGCCAGAAATTCTTCTTGCTACCTCTTGAGCACTGCGTTGGATTTCCTTGAAGATGAAAGGTGATGCAGCACAGTAGCGTAAGTATTTCCCTCAGTTTTTGAGAACCAAGGTATCAATCCAGTAGGAGACTACGCGCGAGTCCCTCGTACCTGCACAAAGCAAATAACTCCTCGCAACCAACGCGATAAGGGGTTGTCAATCCCTTCACGGTCACTTACGAGAGTAAGATCTGATGGATATGATAGGATAATAATTTTTGGTATTTTTGTGATAGAGATGCAAAGTAAAATAAAAGCAAAGTAAAAAAGAAAAGGAAATAACTAAGTATTGGAAGATTGATATGATGAAGATAGACCCGGGGGGCATAGATTTCACTAGTGGCTTCTCTCAAGAGCATAAGTATTTTACGGTGGGTGAACGAATTACTGTTGAGCAATTGACAGAATTGAGCATAGTTATGAGAGTATCTAGGTATGATCATGTATATAGGCATCACGTCCGAGACAAGTAGACCGACTCCTGCCTGCATCTACTACTATTACTCCACTCATCAACCGCTATCCAGCATGCATCTAGAGTATTAAGTTCAAGAAAACAGAGTAACGCCTTAAGCAAGATGACATGATGTAGAGGGATAAATTCATGCAATATGATAAAAACCCCATCTTGTTATCCTCGATGGCAACAATACAATCGTGCCTTGCTGCCCCTCATCACACGGGAGAGGACACCGCAAGATTGAACCCAAAGCTAAGAACTTCTCCCATTGCAAGAAAGATCAATCTAGTAGGCCAAACCAAACTGATAATTCGAAGAGACTTGCAAAGATAACCAATCATACATAAAAGAATTCAGAGAAGATTCAAATCTTGATCATAAACCCACAATTCATCGGTCTCAACAAACACACCGCAAAAAGAAGATTACATCGAATAGATCTCCACGAGAGAGGGGGAGAACATTGTATTGAGATCCAAAAAGAGAGAAGAAGCCATCTAGCTACTAACTATGGACCCGAAGGTCTAAAGTAAACTAACACACTTCATCGGAGAGGCTATGGTGTTGATGTAGAAGCCCTCCGTGATGGATGCCCCCTCCGGCGGAGCTCCGGAACAGGCCCCAAGATGGGATCTCGTGGGTACAGAAGGTTGCGGCGGTGGAATTAGGTGTTTGGCTCCGTATCTGATCGTTTGGGGGTACGTAGGTATATATAGGAGGAAGGAGTACGTCGGTGGAGCAACAGGGGGCCCACGAGGGTGGAGGGCGCGCCTAGGGGGGGGGTAGGCGCGCCCCCTACCTCGTGCCTTCCTATTTTCTTTCTTGATGTAGGGTCCAAGTCTCCAGGATCATGTTCGGTGAGAAAATCACGTTCCCGAAGGTTTCATTCCGTTTGGACTCCATTTGATATTCCGTTTCTTCGAAACTCTGAAATAGGCAAAAAAACAGCAATTCTGGGTTGGGCCTCCGGTTAATAGGTTAGTCCCAAAAATAATATAAAAGTGGATAATAAAGCCCAATAATGTCCAAAACAGTAGATAATATAGCATGGAGCAATCAAAAATTATAGATACGTTGGAGACGTATCAGTAGGCGATCTCCTTGCCCTTACAAACTTCTTGGTTCCAATCCACAACCTTGTCGGAGGCTCCCAAACAACACCTAACCAATCTAGGAGACACCACTCTCCAAAATGTAATAGATGGTGTGTTGATGATGAACTCCTTTCTCTTGTGCTTCAAATGATAGTCTCCCCAACACTCAACTATCTCTCATAGATTTGTTATGGTGGAAAGATGATTTGAGTGGAAAGCAACTTGGGGAAGGCTAGAGATCAAGATTCTTGTGGTAGGAATGGAATATCTTGGTCTCAACACATGAGTAGGTGGTTCTCTCTCATAGAATGTAAGCTGGAAGTGTAGGCACGTTCTGATGGCTCTCTCACATATGGAGAAGGGGGTGGGGGTATATATAGCTTCCACACAAAATCCCACTATTACACACATTTGACCCAACTCGGTCAGACCGAATAGAAGAACACCACTGAGACCGATTCAGTTCAAAATGTGAATGTTAGGAATCTCGGTGGGACCGACATGAACAACTCGGTGGGACCGATGTGCTAGGGCTAGGGCAAAACCTCATCTCGGTGAAGCCGATTGCGTGAACTCGGTGAGACTCATTTCAGCAAAGAGCAAACAGAGAGTTTGAAAGATCATGGATGTCGCCTAGAGGAGGGTGAATAGGCGATTTAAAATAATTACGGTTGAGGCTTGAAAAAATGCGGAATAAACCTAGCGGTTAATTTGTCAAGCAAAAAACCTACAACAACTAGGCTCGCCTATGTGCACCAACAACTTATGCTAAGCAAGATAAACAACTAAGTGATAGCAAGATATATGACAAGAAACAATATGGCTATCACAAAGTAAAGTGCATAAGTAAAGGACTCAGGTAAGAGATAACCGAGGCACGTGGAGACGATGATGTATCCCGAAGTTCACACCCTTGCGGATGCTAATCTCCGTTTGGAGCGGTGTGGAGGCACAATGCTCCCAAGAAGCCACTAGGGCCACCGTAATCTCCTCACGCCCTCGACAATGCAAGATGTCGTGATTCCACTAAGGGACCCTTGAGGGCGGTCACCGAACCTGCATAAATGGCAACCCTTGGGGCGGTCATGAACCCGTACACTTTGGCAACCCTTGGGATGGTCACGGTACCCGTCAAATTGCTCGGGCGATCTCCACAACCTAATTGGAGACCACGACGCCAGCGGAGCTTTACACCACAATGATTGAGCTCAACACCACTAACTGCCTAGGGCGCCCAAGCACCCAAGAGGAACAAGCTCAAGGGTACCAAGCACCCAAGAGTAATAAGCTTCTCAACTTGTAACTTCCACGTATCACCATGGAGAACTCAAACCGATGCACCAAATGCAATGGCAAGGGCACACGGAGTGCCCAAGTCCTTCTCTCTCAAATCCCACCGAAGCAACTAATGCTAGGGAGGAAAATGAGAGGAAGAACAAGAAGGAGAACACCAAGAACTCCAAGATCTAGATCCAAGGGGTTCCCCTCACATAGAGGAGAAAGTGAATGGTGGAAATGTGGATCTAGATCTCCTCTCTCTTTTCCCTCAAAAACTAGCAAGAATCCATGGAGGGATTGAGAGTTAGAAAGCTCGGAGAAGGTCAACAATGGGGGAAGAACATGAGCTCAAAGGGTTAAGTTGAATGGGGAAGAAGACCCCCTTTTATAGGGGCTCCCGAATCCAACCTTTATATGCTCAGACCGCGCACGAGCGGTACTACCGCCCGGGCGGTAGAACACAGAGGGTGGAGAAAAATAGAGGGCGAGGAAGAGCCGAAAGAGCGGCACTACCGCTGGAGCCAGCGGTACTACCGCTGCCCGCAGCCATACTGCCGCTTGGCCTAGCGGTACTACCGCTGGGACCGCGCATAGAGCCTACCACGAGCACAAGGAGAAGGAACAGGGAGGAGGGCCATTGAGCGGCACTAGGGGCGGTGGTAGCCACGGTACTACCGCACACGAGCGGTACTACCGCTCCTACTGCCGCTACTACTGCCGCTGAACCCGACACGAGAAAACACGTCTTGAGTCGAGGCGGTACCCGCGCGGAACCGGAGCCGTACTACCGCTTATGGCCATGGGTGGTACTACCGCTGAGGAACAGCGGTACTACCGCTCGTGGCGATAAGCGGTACTGCCGCTCTGGCCCAGCGGTAGTACCGCTGGCGCCATCCTAATGCCACTTCCACGAAAACAAGTAAACTCCATGAAAAATCAGAACTGCCATAACTTCTGCAAAAGAGCTCCGAATTGAGCAAACTCAAGCTTGTTGGAAACAAGATGACGAGTAGCATCAAAACAGCGACTCGTAAGAAGAGGCAGTGGAGGTATGCCTAACAAATGGAGGAGTGAAACCTCCAACAGAGAAGAACGAGCATAATCTCCACCATTGAAAACATCATAGAAGATGCAAGTGAACTCCGTTTTCGATGAACTCGAGCTTGTCAACAAGATGACCATAAGCTCCAAAACTCACAAAGAGAACCAAACAAGAACCAAGAAAGATGATGCAAGGATGCAATGGTTTGAGCTCTCTACGAATGATACGATCAAGCTACTCATCGAGAGCCCCCTTGATAGTACGACAATCGATCCTATAACCCGGTCTCCCAACAACCATCATGAGACCGGTAAAATAGAAAACCTATCAAGGGCAAACCTTTGCCTTGCACATGGTCCACTTGAGCTAGATGATGACAATCTTGATTCCCTCAAGTTGGACCACCTTTCTTGATTGCGTTGGCTCGATGAAGACTAGATGATTGCTCCCCCATAGTCCACTATGGGTGAGCCACTCTTCGGCTCATCTTCACAAGTCCATTGTCACCACAATGGATGGCAAGCTTCAAGAACTTGATCTCTTCGTGATGCATCACTTGAACTTGCACACTACATCCTAACCCCACAAAGAACTCTCACGAGGACCATGGGTTAGTACACAAAGCGTAATTGACAATGCTTACCAAAGCATGGGATCACTTGATCCCTCTCGGTATATCTTCTACGCTTTGTGGGTTGATCAACTTGATTCATTCTTGACTTAATCTTGATCAACCTTGAATCTTTCCAATTCTCTTCATTTGGATATGAATGATCACACAATCTTCTTCTTCAAGACATGCTTGCAATAAGCTCAACACTCACATGACCAATCTTTGGACAATTCCTTGAATAGCACCTTGGTCCATACAAACTCTCCTTGAAACCAACACATGTACTCCAAGAAAAGCCTATGGACAAAACCTTCAAATATAACTCAAGGTAACCATTAGTCCATAGAGATTGTCATCAATTACCAAAACCAAACATGGGGGCACCGCATGTTCTTTCAGAGTTGGTCAAGCAAACTCGGTGTGACCGATCGCTCATTTCGGTGAGACCGAAATGTTACAAAAGGGAAACAACGAGTTTGCAGGGCCATCTCAGTGAGACCAAGATCCGTATTGGTGTGACCGAAGTGTTAGGATTTCTGGCAGTGGCTATGTCAAATGAACTCGGTGGCGCCGGATAGAAAGAATCGGTGGGGCTGAGTTTGACTTTGGGTTTAGGACATATTTGGAATGAGAAAGTGGTTGAGGGCTTTGGAGCAATATCACTAAGCACTTTGAGCAAGTAGACCATTAAGCAACACCTCTCCCCTTTTAATAGTATTGGCTTTCCTATGGACTCAATGTGATCTTGGATCACTAAAATAGAAATGAAGAGTCTTGAGCTTTTGCCAATATGTGTCCTTAGCATTTTGAGGGGTCACATTCCTAGTCCATGTCATGCCATTCATTGAACTTTCCAAATTATTAAACTTGAATGGATATTACTTCAATGAGCTATATGTTGTTATGAATTACCAAAACCACCCAGGGATTAGTTGCACTTTCAAACAAGAATTTCCCTCAGTTTGAGAACCAAGGTATCAATCCAGTAGGAGGAACACCCAAGACTCCAATAATTACACCTACATAAACAAACAAATACTTGCACCCAACGCGATAAAAGGGGTTGTCAATCCCTTGATGGTTAATTGCAAGGATGAGATCTGATAGAGATAGGTATATGATGACCCACAAGTATAGGGGATCTATCGTAGTCCTTTCGGTAAGTAAGAGTGTCGAACCCAACGAGGAGCAGAAGGAAATGATAAGCGGTTTTCAGCAAGGTATTCTCTGCAAGTACTGAAATAAGTTGTAATAGATAGTTTTGTGACAAGATGAATTGTAACGAGCAACAAGTAACAAGAGTAAATAAAGTGCAGCAAGGTGGCTCAATCCTTTTTGTAGCAAAGGACAAGCCTGGACAAACTCTTATAATAGGAAAAGCGCTCCCGAGGACACATGGGAATATCGTCAAGCTAGTTTTCATCACGCTCATATGATTCGCTCGTACTTTGATAATTTGATATGTGGATGGACGGTGCTTGGGTGTTGTTCTTACTTGAACAAGCATCCCACTTATGATTAACCTCTATTGCAAGCATCCGCAACTACAACAAAACTATTAAGGTAAACCTAACCATAGCATGAAACATATGGATCCAAATCAGCCCTTACGAAGCAACGCATAAACTAGGGTTTAAGCTTCATCACTCTAGCAACCCATCATCTACTTATTACTTCCCAATACCTTCCTCTAGGCCCAAATAATGGTGAAGTGTTATGTAGTCGACGCTCACATAACACCACTAGAGGCTAGACAACATACATCTCATCAAAATATCGAATCTAATACCAAATTCACATGACTACTAAGAGCAAGACTTCTCCCTTGTCCTCAGGAACAAACGTAACTACTCACAAAGCATATTCATGTTCATAATCAGAGGGGTAATAATATGCATAAAGGATCTGAACATATGATCTTCCACCAAATAAACCAACTAGCATCAACTACAAAGAGTAATCAACACTACTAGCAACCTACTAGCACCAATCCCGGACTTGGAGACAAGAATTGGATACAAGAGATGAACAATGGTTTGGAGATGAGATGGTGATGGTGAAGATGTTGATGGAGATTGCCCTCTCCTGATGAGAGGAGTGTTGGTGATGATGATGGCGATGATTTCCCCCTCCCGGAGGGAAGTGTCCCCGGTAGAACAGCTCTGCCGGAGCCCTAGATTGGTTCCGCCAAGGTTCTGCCTCGTGGCGGCGGAGTCTCATCCCAAAAGGTTGCTTCCTGTTTTTTTATCATCGAAAGACTTCATGTAGGAGAAGATGGGCGTCGGAGAGCCACCAGGGGGCCCACGAGGTAGGGGGGCGCCCCCCACCCTCATGAGCAGGGTGTGGGCCCCCTGGCCTTCATCTTTGGCGATGATTTTTCTTTATTTATTTTAAGATATTCCGTGGAGTTTCAGGACTTTTCGAGTTGCACAGAATAGGTCTCCAATATTTGCTCCTTTTCCAGCCCAGAATTCCAGCTGCCGGCATTCTCCCTCTTCATGTAAACCTTGTAAAATAAGAGAGAATAGCCATAAGTATTGTGACATAATCTGAAATAACAGCCCATAATGCGATAAATATCGATATAAACGCATGATGCAAAATGGACGTATCAGTATAAAAGATAAGTAGGAGTGCAAAATAAAGTAAAGGTGAATAAAGTGAAGCAATGTATTTTTGTTTTTTGAGTTTTATAGATCTGAAAATAATATGATGGTAAATAGATCCGGGGGCCATAGGTTTCACTAGAGGCTTCTCTCTTGAAATAACACATACGGTGGGTGAACAAATTACTATTGAGCAATTGATAGAAAATCGCATAGTTATGACGACATCTAAGGCAATGATCATGAATATAGGCATCACGTCCATGACAAGTAGACCGAAATGATTTTGCATCTACTACTATTACTCCACACATCGACCGCTATCCAGCATGCATCTAGTGTATTAAGTTAACAAGAATGGAGCAACGCCTTAAGCAAGATGGCATGATATGTAGAGGGATTGATCCAAGAAATATGGTATGAACCCCATCTTTTAATCCTCAATGGCAACAATACAAATACATGCCTCGCTACCCCTATTTTCATTGGGTGAGGACCCTACAAGGTTGAACCCATCACAAAGCACCTCTCCCATTGCAAGATAGATCAATCTAGTTGGCCAAACCAGATCAATGATCGGAGAGAAATACAAAGCTATCTTAATCATGCATAAAAGAGTTCAGAGAAGACTCAAATAATATTCATAGATAATCTGATCATAAATCCACAATTCATCGGATCTCAACAAACACACCAAAAAGAAGATTACATCGAATAGAACTCCAAGAACATCGAGGAGAATATTGTATTGTAGGTCAAAGAGAGAGAAGAAGCCATCTAGCTACTAGCTATGGACCCGTAGGTCTGTGGTAAACTACTAACACATCATCGGAAGGGCGGCAAGGTTGATGAAGAGGCCCTCTGTGATTGAATCCCCCTCCGGCAGAGTGCCAGAAAAGGATCCAAGATGGGATCTCACGAGAACAGAAGCTTGCGGTAGTGGAGAAGTATTTTTGGTGTGCCCTCTTGTGTAGGGGGAATACTTGGGTATTTATAGAGCTGGAATTAGGGTTAGGAGAGTCCCGAGGGGCCCACAAGCCCTGAGGGGGCGACCCCCCCCCCTGGGCGTGGCCTCCTCGTGGCTCTTCTGGCCTCCTCCCGAAGCTTTGTGGGTGTCTTCTGGTCCAAGAAAAATCCTCAAAAAGTTTCTTTCTGTTTGGACTCCGTTTTGTATTGTTTTCTGTAGAAGACAAAAACAAGGAAAAAACAACAACTGGCACTGGGCACTAGGTTAATAAGTTAGTCCCAAAAAATGATATAAAATAGCACCAAAATGCATATAAAACATCCAAGATGGATAATATAATAGCATGGAACAATAAAAAATTATAGATACGTTGGAGACGTAATCAAGCATCCCCAAGCTTAGTTCTTGCTTGTCCTCGAGTAGGTAAATGATCAAAACAGAATTTTTGATGTGGAATGCTACCTAACATGTTTATCAAGTAATCCTTCTTCTATGTGGCATGAATATTCAGATCCATAAGATTCAAAACAAAAGTTTAATATTGACATAAAAATAATAATACTTCAAGCATAGTAATGAAGCAATCATGTCTTCTCAAAATATCATGGCTAAATAAAGTTATCCCTACAAAATCATATAATCTTGTCAAGCTCTATCTTCATCACACAAAGTATTTATCATGCACAACCCTGATGACAAGCCAAGCAATTGTTTCATACTTTTAACATTCTCAAGCTTTTTCAACTTTCACGCAATACATGAGCGTGAGACATGAATATAGCACTATGGGTGGAATAGAATATGATGGTGGAGGTTGTGTGGAGAAGACAAAAAAGGAGAAAGTCTCACATCGACGAGGCTAATCAATGGGCTATGGAGATGCCCATCAACTGATGTCAGTGCAAGGAGTAGGGATTGCCATGCAATGGATGCACTAGAGCTATAAATGTATGAAAGCTCAAAAGAAAACTAAGCGGGTGTGCATCCAACTATCTTGCTCACGAAGACCTAGGGCAATTTGAGGAAGCCCATCATTGGAATATACAAGCCAAGCTCTATAATGAAAAATTCCTAGTAGTAATATATGAAAGTGACAAAATAGGAGACTCTCTATATGAAGAACATGGTGCTACATTGAAGCACAAGTGTGGAAAAAGGATAGTAACATTGTCCCTTCTCTCTTTTTCTCTCTCTTTTTCTTTTTTTCTCTTTTTTTCTTTTTGGGCTCTTTCGCCTCTTTTTTATTTTTTTATTTGGGCTCTTTGGCTTCTTTTTTATTATTATTTTATGTCTGGAGTCTCATCCTGACTTGTGGGAGAATCATAGTCTCCATCATCCTTTCCTCGCATGGGACAGTGCCCTAATAATGATGATCATCACCCTTTTATTTACTTACAACTCAAGAATTACAACTCGATACTAGAACAAAACTATGACTCTATATGAATGCCTCATGCATGATCATGCAAATCAATATGCCAATGATGGTGCGTGTCATAATAAAACGGAATGGTTGAATTTGCATGGCAATATATCTCGGAATGGCTATGGAATTGACATAATAGGTAGGAATGACGACTGTTTTGAGGAAGATATAAGGTGGCTTATGTGTGAAAGAGTGTATCATATCACGGGGTTTGGATGCTGATAACCCACAAGTATAGGGGATCTTTTGTAGCCCTTTACAATGAATAAGAGTGTCGAACCCAACGAGGAGCTAAAGGTAGAACAAATATTCCCTCAAGTTCTATCGACCACCGATACAACTCTACGCATGCTTAACGTTTGCTTTACCTAGAACAAGAATAAAACTAGAAGTATGTTGTAGGTATGAAGGGATAAGTTTGCAAGATAATAAAGAACGTAAAAATAAAAAGTTGTTATAATTAAGGTACAATTAAATTAGTATAGCGTGTGTGGATTAGTAGTGGTAGGATTTGCGGAATTGTCCCTAAGAAATTGACTACGTTACTAGACCGATAGCAAGTTTTTATGTGGGAGAGGCCACTGCTAGCATGTCATCCCTTACTTGGAATTCTATGCACTTATGATTGGAACTATTAGCAAGCATCCGCAACTAGTAACGTTCATTAAGGTAAAACCCAACCATAGCATTAAGATATATTTGTCCCCCTTCAATCCCGTATGCATCAATTTCTATGTTAGGAAGACGCTTCCATCACTCTTGCCGTCCAATACATAGTCCTATCAACATACAACTAACCCTATGGTGTGATCCACACGCGCGCTCATATGATGGGCACCAAAGGACAACAACATAACCACAAGCAAATTAAACCAATCGTAGCAATTCAACAATCACCCGATAGGACAACAAAATCTACTCAAGCATCATAGGATGGCAACATATCATTGGATAATAATATGAAGCATAAAGGACCATGTTCAAGTAGAGGGTATAGCGGGTTGCGGGAGAGTGGACCGCTGAATATAGACGGGGGAAGGTGATGCAGTTGTTGGTGAAGATGACAGAGTTGTTGGAGTAGATCGCCGTCACACGATAATTTCCCTGGCGGTGTTCCGGCGCCACCGGGAGAGAGGAGGAGAGATCCCCCCCCTCCTTCTTCTTCCTTGGCCTCCCCCCTAGATGGGAGGAGAGTTCCCACTCTGGTCCATGGCCTCCATGGCGGCAGAGGGGCAGGAGCCCCTCCTAGATTGGATCTATCTCTTTGTGCTCTTCTGTTTCGCACTCCTCAGATATGACCTTTCATCGTTTCTTAAATTCCCGGAGATCCGTAACTCCGGTCGGGCTGAAATTTTTACACGATTTTTTCCATAAATTATCATTCTTGCGGCGAAAGAAGGGCAGAAACCGCCTTACAAGGTGGCCACTACCCAACACCACGTGCCTGGGGCGGGGGGCTGGCTCGCCCAGGTGTCTTATGGAGGCCGTGGGCCTCCGTTTGCGTTGATTCCACCTCCCAAAAATCACATATATTCAAAAATAATTCTCCATAAACTTTTATCGCATTTGGACTTCATTTTATATGGATATTCTGCGAAACAAAAAACATGCAACAAACAGGAACTGGCACTGGGCATTGGATCAATATGTTAGTCCAATAAATCATATAAAATGTTGCCAAAAGTATGTGAAAGTTTTATAATATTGGCATGAAACAATCAAAAATTATAGATATGACATAGACGTATCAGCATCCCCAAGCTTAATTCCTGCTCGTCCTCGAGTAGGTAAATGATAAAAATTATTTTTTTATGTGGAATGCTACCTAGCATAATCTTGATCATATATCTAATCATGGCATGAATATTAAGACACAAGTGATTCAAAGCGATGGTCTATAATTTGACATAAAGACATCAATACTCAGGCATCCCAACAAACAATCGTGTCTTTCAAAATATCAAAGCTAAAGAAAGCTATCCCTACAAAATCATATAGTCTTGTCATGCTCTGTCTTCTTAACACAAAGTATTTATCATGCACAACCCCGATGACAAGCCGAGAAATTGGTTCATACTTTTTAACATGCTCCAGCCTTTTCAACTCCCATGCAATACATGAGCGCAAGCCATGGAAATAGCACTAGGGTGGAATAGAGTATGATGATAGGAGTAAACATAGAGAAGGCAAAAAGGTAAGAAAGTCTCACATCGATGAAGCTAATCAACGGTCTATGGAGATACCCATCAATTGATATAATGCGAGGAGTAGGGATTGCCATGCAACGGATGCACTAAGAAATATAATTGTATGAAAGCTCAAACTGAAAACTAAGTGGGTGTGCATCTAACTCTATGATGAAAAATTCCCACTAGTATATGAAAGTGACTACATAGGAGACTCTCTACATGAAAAACATGGTGCTACTCTGAAGCACAAGTGTGGAATTGGCATGCCCCTTCTCTCTTTTCTGTCATTTTTTTTCTTTTCTTTTCATTTCTTGGGCTCTTTTTGGCCTCACTTTTTTTGTTCTTTTATATTTGTCCGGAGCCTCATCCCGACTTGTGGGGGAATCATAGTCTCCATCATCCTTTCCTCATTCGGACATGCTCTAATAATGAATAATGATGATCATCACACTTATATTTACTTACAACTCAATATTACAACTCAATACCTAGAACAAAGTATGACTCCATATGAATGTCTCTCCCAGTGTACCAGGATGTGCAATGATCTAGCGTAGCGAAGATATCAAAAAACGGACAAGCGCTAGCCATGGAAATATCATGCTAGCTATTTTACGATCATGCAAAGCAATATGACAATGAATGCTCAAGTCATCAAAATGGAAGCGGTGGAAGTTGCAGGGAAATATATCTCGGAATGGCTATGGAAATGCCATAATAGGTAGGTATGGTGGCTACTTTGAGGAGGATATAATAAGGCTTATGTGTGATAGAGCGTATCATATCACAGGGTTTGGATGCATCTGTGAAGTTTGCACCACATCTCGAGGTGAGAAAGGGCAATGCACGGTACCGTAGAGCCTAGCAAATTGCGGAAAGGTAAGAGTGCGTATAATCCATGGATTCACATTAGTTATAAAGAACTCATATACTTATTGAGAAAGTTTATTAGCCCTCGAAGCAAAGTACTACTACGCATGTCCCTAGGGGGATAGATTGGTAGGAAAATACCATCGCTCATCCCCAACCGCCACTCAAAGGAAGACAATCAATAATAAATCATGCTCCAACTTCATAGCATAACGAGGGACTATACATGCATGCTTCGGGAATCACAAACCTTAACACCAATATTCTTACTAACCACAACCATTTACTAGTATCTCCCACATATTACCATCTCTATGTCGCAAAACTATTGCAAGGAATCAAACATATCATATTCAGTGATCCATAAGTTTTATGTAGGATTTTATGACTAACCATGCGAATGACCAATTCCCGTTGACTCTCTAAATAGATATAAGTGAAGCAAAATAGTTTAATTATTTCCATAAAGTACCATCCTCTAATAAATATAAGTGAAGCAAAAGAGCATTCTACAAATAATGGTTTTCTATATGAAGAGAAACAGGCAGTCCAAACTTCAAATGATATAAGTGAAGCAATGAAACATTATATAAAGCCATACTCAAATGATATAAGCGAAGTGAAATGAGCATTCTATAAATCAACAATGGACTATCTCATACCAGCATGGTGCATAAAACAAAAGTAAAAATTAAACACAAAACACGCTCCAAGATTTAAAAATGTCACATGAACGAAACGAAAACGAAAACATACCGATACTTGTTGAAGAAAGATGGGATGCCTTACGGGGCATCCCTAAGCTTAGACGCTTGAGTGTCCTTGGATATTTACTTGGGGTACCTTTGGCATCCCCAAGCTTGAACTCTTGCCTCTCCTCCTTCTCCTCATATCGAGACCTCCTCGATCTTTGAACACTTCATCCACACAAGACTTAACAGAAAACTGGTGAGATCCGTTAGTAGAATAAAGAAAATCACTACTTTAAGTACTGTTGCAAACCCATTCATGTTTTATTTTTGCATTATCCCTACTGTATCCTAACTTCTCCATGGCTTATACCACCAATAAATTCCATAGTTCCATCAAAACAAGCAAAACAATGCATCAAAAACAGAATCTGTCAAAAACAGGACAGTCTGTAGTAATCTGAACTTATACTATACTTTTGTAACTCCAAAAATTCTGAAAAAATAGAACAAAATAAAAAATTGCATAGCATTACTGTGTAAAAATTTCAGAAACCTTCAATGTTCCAGTAAAAAATGTAAATTCACGCACTAGAGCAAAAGTTTCTGTTTTTGCACCGCACATGCCAACAAGCAATCTAATCATCCTAAAGGCAAATCTTGGCACATTATTTTTACATACACTGGATTCATACAAGGGGATAATTATTTTTGTTGAAAACTTTCTGTAATTAAGATTCACAAAGTTTCCATGGGCATGAACAAAGTTCAAGGCTAGCTCCCCCTTGAACAATGCTCGTCTCTCTCACTTTCACTTTTCTTTTTTGAAAAGGTTTTAGGTTCCCCTCTATAATTTTTTGTTTTAAAACTTTATAAAATCACATAAAAGAATAAATTGACTCTCTAAAACTTCTGGGTCGTCTCCGTGGCAGTGCTTTCTTTAAATACATTAAGCTAGGCATAAAGTGCTCAAGTAATGGATCCACCCGGATCACAAGGTATATCAGCCAATTTTAACTAACAATGATTTATAATTAAGTAGTGAGCACAAAGCAACATAGATCATGCAATGACGAAGTCAAGCTCTTCCTATGCATCAGCATGTCATAAAAGAACAATTCATGCACATCAAGTAAAGGCCAATGCATAGTATAAATAGTTTCTTGCAATTTTATTGTGTTGGAAACATAGAAAGGCGAACATGTAGTTCCTCTCTCATAATAATTGTGAGTAGGATCAGCAAGCACATGCATATTATATTCATCAAAATCTGAAGGAAATATGCCCTAGAGGCAATAATAAAGTTGTTATTTATATTTCCTTATATCATGGTAAATGTTTATTATTCATGATAGAATTGTATTAACTGGAAACTTAGTACATGTGTGAATACATAGACAAACAGAGCGTCACTAGTATGCCTCTACTTGATTAGCTCGTTGAATCAAAGATGGTTAAGTTTCCTAACCATAGAAATGAGTTGTCGTTTGATTAACGGGATCACATCATTAGAGAATGATGTGATTGACTTGACCCATTCTGTTAGCTTAGCACTTGATCGTTTAGTATGTTGCTATTGCTTTCTTCATGACTTATACATGTTCCTATGACTATGAGATTATGCAACTCCCGAATACCGGAGGAACACTTAGTGTGCTACCAAACTTCACAACATAACTGGGTGATTATAAAGGTGCTCTACAGGTGTCTCCGATGGTACTTGTTGAGTTGTCATAGATCGAGATTAGGATTTGTCACTCCGATTGTCAGAGAGGTATCTCTGGGCCCTCTCGGTAATGCACATCACTATAAGCCTTGCAAGCAATGTGACTGATGAGTTAGTTGCGGGATGATGCATTACGGAACGAGTAAGAGACTTACCGGTAACGAGATTGAACTAGGTATTGAGATACCGATGATCGAATCTCAGGCAAGTAACATACCGATGACAAAGGGAACAACGTACGTTGTTATGCGGTTTGACCGATAAAGATCTTCGTAGAATATGTAGGAACCAATATGAGCATACAGGTTCCGCTATTGGTTATTTACCGGAGATGAGTCTCGGTCATGTCTACATAGTTCTCGAACTCGTAGGGTCCGCACGCTTAAAGTTCTGTGACGATAGGTATTATGAGTTTATGTGTTTTGATGTATCAAAGGTAGTTTGGAGTCCCGGATATGATCATGGACATGACGAGGAGTCTCGAAATGGTCGAGAAATAAAGATTGATATATTGGATGACAATGTTTGGACATCGAAATGGTTCTGAGTGAGTTCGGGCATATACCGGAGTACCGGGGGGTTACAGGAACCCCCCGGGGATATATGGGCCCTAATGGGCTTTAGTGGAGAGAGAGGGGAAGCCAGGGCAGGCCGCGCGCCCCCTCCCCCTGTGGTCCGAATTGGACTAGGAAGGAGGGGGGCGGCGGCCCCTTTTCCTTCCTCTCTCCCCCTTCCTTCTCTCCTAGTCCAACTAGGGAAGGGGGGGGAATCCTACTCCCGATGGGAGTAGGACTCCTCCAGGGCACGCCATAGAGGGTCGGCCCTCCCCCCTCCTCCACTCCTTTATATATGGGGGGCACCCCATAGACACACAAGTTGATCATTGATCTCTTAGACGTGTGCACTGCCCCCCTCCACCATAATCCACCTCGGTCATATCGTCGTAGTGCCTAGACGAAGCCCTGTGTCGGTAGCGTCATCATCACCGTCATCACGCCATTGTGCTGACAAAGCTCTCCCTCGACACTCAGCTGGATCGAGAGTTCGTGGGATGTGACCGAGCTGAACGTGTGCAGATCGCGGAGGTGCCGTACTTTCTGTACTAGGATCGGTCGGATCATGAAGACGTGCAACTACATCAACCGCGTTGTCATAATGCTTCCGCTTATGGTCTACGAGGGTACGTGGACTACACTCTCCCCTCTCGTTGCTATGCATCACCATGATCTTGCGTGTGCGCAGGATTTTTTTTGAAATTTCTGCGTACCCCAACAGTGGCATCCGAGCTAGGTTTACGCGTAGATGTTATATGCACGAGTAGAACACAAGTGAGTTGTGGGCGATAATAGTCATACTACTTACCAGCATGTCATACTTTGATTCGGCGGTATTGTTGGATGAAGCGGCCCGAACCGACATTACGCATACGCTTACGCGAGACTGGTTCTACCGACGTGCTTCGCACACAGGTGGCTGGCGGGTGTCTGTTTCTCCAACTTTAGTTGAATCGAGTGTGGCTACGCCCAGTCCTTGTTGAAGGTTAAAACAGCATATACTTGACAAAAAATTGTTGTGGTTTTGATGCGTATGTAAGAACGGTTCTTGCTCAGCCTGTAGCACCCACGTAAAACTTGCAACAACAAAGTAGAGGACGTATAACTTGTTTTTGCAGGGCATGTTGTGATGTGATATGGTCAAGACATGATGCTAAATTTTATTGTATGAGATGATCATGTTTTGTAATGGAGTTATCGGCAACTGGCAGGAGCCATATGGTTGTCGCTTTATTGTATGAAATGCAATCGCCATGTAATTGCTTTACTTTATCACTAAGCAGTAGCGATAGTCGTAGAAGCAATAGTTGGCGAAATGATAATGATGCTACAATGGAGATCAAGGTGTCGCGCCAGTGACGATGGTGATCATGACGGTGCTTTGGAGATGGAGATCAAAGGCACAAGATGATGATGGCCATATCATATCACTTATATTGATTGCATGTGCTTAGTTTGGCGGTAGCATTATAAGATGATCTCTCACTAAATTTCAAGGTACAAGTGTTCTCCCTGAGTATGCACCATTGCTAAAGTTCGTCGTGGCGAGACACCACGTGATGATCGGGTGTGATAAGCTCTACGTTCACATACAACGGGTGCAAGCCAATTTTGAACACGCAGAATACTGGAGCTAAACTTGACGAGCCTAGCATATGCAGTTATGGCCTCGGAACACTGAGACCGAAAGGTCGAGCATGAATCATATAGTAGATATGATCAACATAGTGATGTTCACCATTGAAAACTACTCCATCTCACGTGATGATCGGACATGGTTTAGTTGATTTGGATCATGTGATCGCTTAGTTGATTAGAGGGATGTCTATCTAAGTGGGAGTTCTTAAGTAATTTGATTAATTGAACTTTAATTTATCATGAACTTAGTACCTGATAGTATTTTGCATGTCTATGTTGTTGTAGATAGATGATCTGTTCTGTTCTTCCGTTGAATTTTAATGCGTTCCAAGAGAAAGCTAAGTTGAAAGACGATGGTCGCAACTACACGGACTGGGTCCATAATTTGAGGATTATCCTCATTGTTGCACAGAAGAATTACGTCCTGGAAGTACCGCTAGGTGCCAAACCCGCTGCAGTAGCAATGCCAGATGTTATGAACGTCTGTCAGAGCAAAGCTTATGACTACTCGATAGTTTAGTGTGCCATGCTTTACGGCTTAGAAAAACCGGGACTTCAACGACGTTTTGAACATCATGGAGCATATGAGATGTTCCAGGAGTTGAAGTTAATATTTCAAGAAAATGCCCGGATTGAGAGATATGAAGTCTCCAATAAGTTCTACAGCTGCAAAATGGAGGACAATAGTTCTATCAGTGAGCATATACTCAAAATGTCTGGGTATAACAATCACTTGATTCAACTGGGAATTAATCTTCCGAATGATAGTGTCATTGACAGAATTCTTCAATCACTGCTACCAAGCTACAAGAGCTTCGTGATGAACTATAATATGCAAGGGATGGATAAGACGATTCCCGAGCTCTTCGCAATGCTAAAGGCTGCGGAGGTAGAAATCAAGAAAGAGCATCAAGTGTTGATGGTCAACAATTCCACCAGTTTCAAGAAAAAGGGTAAAGGGAAGAAGGGGAACTTCAAAAAGAACGGCAAGCAAGTTGCTTCTCAAGTGAAGAAGCCCAAGTATGGACCTAAGCCAGAGACTGAGTGCTTCTACTACAAAGGGACTGGTCACTGGAAGCGGATCTGCCCCAAGTATTTGGCGGATAAGAAGGATGGCAAGGTGAACAAAGGTATATGTGATATACGTGTTATTGATGTGTACCTTACTAATGCTCGCAGTAGTGCATGGGTATTTGATACTGGTTCTGTTGCTAATATTTGCAACTTGAAACAGGGACTACGGATTAAGCGAAGATTGACTAAGGACGAGGTGACGATGCACATGGGAAATGGTTCCAAAGTCGATGTGATAACAGTCGGCACGCTACCTCTACATCTACCTTCGGGATTAGTTTTAGACCTGAATCATTGTTATTTGGTGCCAGCGTTGAGCATGAACATTATGTCTGGATCTTGTTTGATGCGAGACGGTTATTCATTTAAATTAGAGAATAATGGTTGTTCTATTTATATGAGTAATATCTTTTATGGTCATGCACCCTCGTGGAGTGGTCTATTTTTGTTGAATCTCGATAGTAGTGATACACATATTCATAATATTGAAGCCAAAAGACGTAGATTTGATAATGATAGTGCAACTTATTTGTGGCACTGCCGTTTGGGTCATATTGGTATAAAGCGCATGAAGAAACTCCATTATGATGGACTTTTGGAATCACTTGGTACTTGCGAACCATGCCTCATGGGCAAGATGACTAAAACGCCGTTCTCTGGAACAATCGAGCGAGCAACAGATTTGTTGGAAATCATACATACTGATGTATGTGGTCCGATGAATGTTGAGGCTCGCGGCGGGTATCATTATTTTCTCACCTTCACAGATGGTTTGAGCAGATATGGGTATATCTACTTGATGAAGCATAAGTCTGAAACATTTGAAAAGTTCAAAGAATTTCAGAGTGAAGTGGAAAATCATCGTAACAAGAAAATAAAGTTTCTACGATCTGATCGTGGAGGAGAATATTTGATTTACGAGTTTGATCTTCATTTGAAACAATGTGGAATAGTTTCACAACTCACGCCACCCGGAACACCACAGCGTAATGGTGTGTCAGACGTCGTAACTGCACTTTATTAGATATGGTGCGATCTATGATGTCTCTTACTGATTTACCGCCATCGTTTTGGGGTTATGCTTTAGAGATGGCTGCATTACCGTGAAATAGGGCACCATATAAATCCGTTGAGACGATGCCTTATGAACTGTGGTTTGGCAAGAAACCCAAGTTGTCGTTTCTTAAAGTTTGGGGTTGCGATGCTTATGAGAAAAAGCTTCAACCTGATAAGCTCGAACCCAAATCGGAGAAATGTGTCTTCATAGGATACCGAAAGGAGACTGTTGGGTACACCTTCTATCACAAATCCGAAGGCAAGACATTCGTTGCTAAGAATGGATCCTTTCTAGAGAAGGAGTTTCTCTCAAAAGAAGTGAGTGGGAGGAAAGTAGAACTTGATGAGGTAATTGTACCCGCTCCCTTATTGGAAAGTAGTTCATCACAGAAATATGTTCCTGTGACTCCTACACCAATTAGTGAGGAAGCTAATGATGATGATCATGTAACTTCAGATCAAGTTACTACCGAACCTCGTAGGTCAACCAGAGTAAGATCCGCACCAGAGTGGTACGATAATCCAGTTCTGGAGGTCATGTTACTTGACCATGACGAACCTACGAACTATGAGGAAGCGATGATGAGCCCAGATTCCGCAAAATGGCTTGAGTCCATGAAATCTGAGATGGGATCCATGTATGAGAACAAAGTGTGGACTTTGGTTGACGTGCCCGATGATCGGCAAGCCATCGATAATAAATGGATCTTCAAGAAGAAGACTGACGCTGACGGTAATGTTACTGTCTACAAAGCTTGACTTGTTGCGAAAGGTTTTCGACAAGTTCAAGGAGTTGACTATGATGAGAAATTCTCACCCGTAGCAATGCTTAAGTCCGTCCGAATCATGTTAACAATTGCTGCATTTTATGATTATGAAATTTCGCAAATGGATGTAAAGACTGCATTCCTGAATGGATTTCTGGAAGAAGAGTTGTATATGATCCAACCTGAAGGTTTTATCGATCCAAAGGATGCTAACAGAGTGTGCAAGCTCCAGCGATCCATTTATGGACTGGAGCAAGCATCTCGGAGTTGGAATAAATGTTTTGATAGTGTGATCAAAGCATATGGTTTTATACAGACTTTTGGAGAAGCCTGTATTTACAAGAAAGTGAGTGGGA
This sequence comes from Aegilops longissima, assembly GCA_021605205.1. Lineage (NCBI taxonomy): Eukaryota > Viridiplantae > Streptophyta > Magnoliopsida > Poales > Poaceae > Aegilops > Aegilops longissima. The sequence continues at coordinate 607,359,410 of CM038679.1, read as the reverse complement.
GCTCTGTAGCATTTCTAATATTATATGTGGATGACATATTGTTGATTGGAAATGATATAGAATTTCTGGATAGCATAAAAGGATACTTGAATAAGAGTTTTTCAAGGAAAGACCTCGGTGAAGCCGCATATATATTGGGCATCAAGATCTATAGAGATAGATCAAGACGCTTAATTGGACTTCCACAAAGCGCATACCTTGACAAAGTTTTGAAGAAGTTCAAAATGGATCAAGCAAAGAAAGGGTTCTTGCCTGTGTTACAAGGTGTGAAGTTGAGTCAGACTCAATGCCCGACCACTGCAGAAGATAGAGAGAAAATGAAAGTCATTCCCTATGCTTCAGCCATAGTTTCTATCATGTATGCAATGTTGTGTACCAGACCTGATGTGTGCCTTGCTATTAGTTTAGTAGGGAGGTACCAAAGTAATCCAGGAGTGGATCACTGGACAGCGGTCAAGAACATCCTGAAATACCTGAAAAGGACTAAGGATATGTTTCTCGTTTATGGAGGTGACAAAGAGCTCGTCGTAAATGGTTACGTCGATGCAAGCTTTGACACTGATCCGGATGGCTCTAAGTCACAAACCGGATATGTATTTATATTGAACGATGGAGCTGTCAGTTGGTGCAGTTCTAAGCAGAGCGTCGTGGCGGGATCTACATGTGAAGCGGAGTACATAGTTGCTTCGGAAGCAGCAAATGAAGGAGTCTGGATTAAGGAGTTCATATCCGATCTAGGTGTCATACCTAGTGCATCGGGTTCAATGAAAATCTTTTGTGACAATACTGGTGCAATTGCCTTGGCAAAGGAATCCAGATTCCACAAGAGAACCAAGCACATCAAGAGACGCTTCAATTCCATCCACGATCAAGTCAAGGAGGGAGACATAGAGATTTGCAAGGTACATACCGATTTGAATGTTGCAGACCCGTTGACTAAGCCTCTCGCGCGAGCAAAACATGATCAGCACCAAGACTCCATGGGTGTTAGAATCATTACTGTGTAATCTAGATTATTGACTCTAGTGCAAGTGGGATACTGAAGGAAATATGCCCTAGAGGCAATAATAAAGTTGTTATTTATATTTCCTTATATCATGATAAATGTTTATTATTCATGCTAGAATTGTATTAACTGGAAACTTAGTACATGTGTGAATACATAGACAAACAGAGTGTCACTAGTATGCCTCTACTTGATTAGCTCGTTGAATCAAAGATGGTTAAGTTTCCTAACCATATACATGAGTTGTTGTTTGATTAACGGGATCACATCATTAGAGAATGATGTGATTGACTTGACCCATTCCGTTAGCTTAGCACTTGATCATTTAGTATGTTGCTATTGCTTTCTTCATGACTTATACATGTCCCTATGACTATGAGATTATGCAACTCCCGAATACCGGAGGAACACTTAGTGTGCTACCAAACGTCACAACGTAATTGGGTGATTATAAAGGTGCTCTACAGGTGTCTCCGATGGTACTTGTTGAGTTGGCATAGATCGAGATTAGGATTTGTCACTCCGATTGTCAGAGAGGTATCTCTGGGCCCTCTCGATAATGCACATCACTATAAGCCTTGCAAGCAATGTGGCTAATGAGTTAGTTGCAGGATGATGCATTACGGAATGAGTAAAGAGACTTGCCACTAACGAAATTGAACTAGGTATTGAGATACTAACGATCGAATCTCAGGCAAGTAACATACCAATGACAAAGGGAACAACGTATATTGTTATGCGGTTTGACCGATAAAGATCTTCATAGAATACGTAGGAACCAATATGAGCATCCAGGTTCCGCTATTGGTTATTGACCGAAGATGAGTCTCGGTCATGTCTACATAGTTCTCGAACCCGTAGGGTCCGCATGCTTAAAGTTCTGTGACAATCGGTATTATGAGTTTATGTGTTTTGATGTACCGAAGTTAGTTCGGAGTCCCGGATATGATCATGGACATGACGAGGAGTCTTGAAATGGTCGAGACATAAAGATCAATATATTGGATGAATATGTTTGGACATCGGAATGGTTCCGAGTGAGTTCGGGCATATACCGGAGTACCGGGGGGTTACCGGAACCCCCCGGGGGATATATGGGCCCTAATGGGCTTTAGTGGAGAGAGAGAGAGGGGTATCCAGGGCAGGCCGCGTGCCCCCGCCCCCTTTGGTCCAAATTGAACTAGGAAGGGGGGCGCCCCCCTTTCCTTCCTCCCTCTCTCCCCCTTCCTTCTCTCCTAGTCCAACTAGGAAGGGGGGAATCCTACTCCTGGTGGGAGTAGGACTCCTCCAGGGCACGCCATAGAGGGCCGGCCCTCCCCCCTCCTCCACTCCTTTATATACGGGGGAGGGGGCACCCCATAGATACACAAGTTGATCATTGATCTCTTAGCCGTGTGCGGTGCCCCCCTCCACCATAATCCACATCGGTCATATCGTCGTAGTGCTTAAGCAAAGCCCTACGCCGGTAGCTTCATCATCACCGTCATCACGCCATTGTGCTGACGAAGCTCTCCCTCGACACTCAGCTGGATCGAGAGCTCATGGGACGTCACCGAGCTGAACGTGTGCAGATCGCGGAGGTTGCGTACTTTCGGTACTAGGATCGGTCAGATCGTGAAGACGTACGACTACATCAACCGCGTTGTCATAACGCTTACACTTATGGTCTACGAGGGTACGTTGGGACACCCGGGTAATCAAGCTACAGTAACCTCTGCAAATGATGCCACGTCACCTCGATTACTGTTGATTAATCTCGTGTCAGTTCGAAACCGGTTCAAATTCAAATTCAAAATTGAGGCAAACAATAAAAGTTTTCAAATATTAAAAACTAAATGTTTGGGTGGAGGCGAATAATGCATAGGTAATTATGGTGGGGAAACCACACTTTTATAAAATGTTTAAATAACCTAAATGAATAAAACAGTAGCAAAACCGATATTTAAATGCTTTTATAAATAAATAAAATACTAAACTAAATTGTTTTGGGATAAGACCTTTTGTGGCAGTGGGTTTCATGGTATTACTAATTTAGGGATCATTTTAATATTAAGTAAAAATTTAACTTAAAAGAAAGTAAAATAAAAACAAAAAGAAAATAAATAAAAAGAAAAGAAAACACAAAAACAGAAAAGAAAACTAAAAAAAGGGAAAAGAGAAACCCACCCTCTGGGCCGTGGCCCAACTGGGCCAACCCCCAGGCCCAGCCGGCCACCCACTCCCCCATTAACCCCACGGTCCACTCGACCGAAACCCTAGCCGCACCCCACAACCCCCCATGATCCCCCCCTGTCGGGGAGAACTGATCGTGTCCCACGAGCACCTACGGGACCTGGGTCCCTTGTGGTTCGGAGGGGGGCGGAGATTGCACAAAGAGCGGATCGAGGCGATGCACACGAGCGGATTTACCCAGCTTCGGAGCTCTCCGGAGAGATAATACTCCTACTGCTGCTTTGTGGATTATCTTGTGTTCTTGCTAGGGAGCAATAGGAGCTACAAGACCTAGCCCGAGTGTGGTTTCAGATGAGTATGATGAACTAAGCCGAGCTGGACCGAACCCTTTCACGCTGCACTTGGGCCTCCTTTTATAGGCACAAGGGTCACCACATGTGCCAAGTAGACAAGGGTAAAACAGTAAAAACATAGGTTGGTACACCGCCTCATAAAGGTACAGAATCTATACCTAACTCGACGGCAAGGGACAAGAGTCATCAATGCCTGTCTCGGGCCGCTCGAACAAAGGTAACAGGGACCGCAAGTGCGCCTCCGCTTGCCACGATGGTAGCCTGTCAGCCGCTTATCGCTGCTCCCTGGCTGGCTGCACAGCCCGTCGACACGCTGCTGCTTGGGAGAGCCCTGGTGACACGCTACGGGTGAGCTGGAGCGAGATGAAGAGAGGTCACTTGTCAGGTGAGTACCTTGTCGCTGCAAGGTTCTTGTCGCCTTCGGAGCTTATCGCCACTGAAGCCTTCCCGACAAGCTCCTCTTGCCGGGCCTTGTTTCCTTCGCGCCCAGAGTATTCTTCCGGCAAGCTCCTCTTGCCGGGTCTTGATTACTTTGTTCTTGATTGGCTTACCGCAAGCTCCTCTTGCCGGGTCTTGTTTTTGAAGGGTCATGGAGGGTCTTGGCAGATGCCCGGCAAGGCTTGCCACGGGACGCCATGATCGCCCGCAGACAGTTCGGGTACTAAGGTACCCCTACTTTAGTACACCGACAGGAGCCCCGGTCTGGGCCATACATGGTGCCAAGCGATGTTGGGCCAGGCCCAAAACTGGGCACGGGCATGCGCGGCCTGGTCCAAACCAAATCCACTCCGATCCGCTGCGTTCCCCGTAACGCACGCCGCGTCAATTGCGGCGTCGTGGGGAAGTGGGCGGCGGCGAGGTCGCCTCACCCGTCGCCTCGGTTCTGCATCCCCGCCACGTGGTTCCCATGCTCTTGGGGTCATGGACGGTGGGAGTGGAAACTGGGCTGCTATGCAGCAGAGGCAGCAGGTCGGCCCCGATTCCCCGCTCTTCCTATGCCCTGATTTGCCGAAAGGGCGGCCGAGCCCCACCTTGCTTCTTTAAAAGAGCGGAAGAGGAGCGCAGGCCCGCACTCTCCCATCTCCTCCTGTCCTCAACTCTGCTCCCCTTTCTCGCATTCGTCATGGAGAAAAGGAACCTTGGTTCTTCATCGGTGGCGGCGAGGGTCGCCGCAGACAGCGCTCCTCCCAACCCCACGCCCGGGTGGCAGAGCCGCCACAAGAGGAAGAGGGAGGGGCGAGGTCGTGGACGAGGTCGAGGCGCCGGGAAGAAGCGGACGGGCGGCGCGCCGTCTCCGCCTCCGCCGGGCGGTTCCCCCCTGCGGCGGTCCATACAGGGACGACCCTTGCGAAGTTCTTCGTCAGGCTGCGCCGGGCGCCTCATCGCTGCCTCGGCTTCCAGCTCCGTCATGAGCGCGATGGAGTCGGATCCGCCGAGACACCGAGACTGCACATGAGGGGCTGCGGAATCAGCGCATGCGAGTCCGTGTTGTATTCCCAGCCCCTAATGTGATGTATCTTGATCGTGGGTGGAAGACGTTCACTCGCATCCACAGCCTAAGGGCGGGGTTTACCCTCCATTTTAAGTTAATGGAGGGTGATCTCCTCTCCGTCAAGGTCTTCGGGGATCTCGGTACTCGGGCGAAGTGCTGCGTGGATAGCTCCTCCGACAGCGAAGATTCCCCCTCGAGCGAGAGTGACGAGGAGGAGAGCGACAACGACGACGAGGGTAGCGGGCCCGATTAGTTGTCGGGCGCCGCTTGCAAGGCCACCGGCGACCCCATCATCCGCGTTGCGGCTCCTTGAACTCCCGGGGTCGCCTCCTTGGGCGATCGGCGAGGGAGGCTGCGTAAGGGAAGAGTGATGGCGACAAGGCCGTCAAGTCGGAGTACGAGGGCGAGTGCCTCGACAGCAGGCCGACGCCCCGCCGCCCGCCTCGAGCCCCGCTTCGGCGCCGCCATCTCCGTCAAGCCTCGGAGAGCCCCGGATGTTCCCTTGGTGCCTTCGGCACCTGTAGCTCGCCTAGGCGCTCCTTTGCCCTTCTCGCCTCCTTGACCTACCTCCCAAGAGAGGGACAGGAAAAGGATTACGCATCTTATCTTCTTAATTTGTAAGCCTTCGGCCTTATCCGCATTTAAAACTTGTAATCCTCTCTTTCATGTTTTTCATTCTCCACGGACCGTATCCGAGTAGAATGTTTTAATGAAAAAGGATGCTTGAAAAGGACGAAAGGCTTATCGATATCGCAGCCCCGGCAACTCGCTTGCCGCAGCCCCGGCAACTCGCTTGCGGGGCTTGGGTGCCGCGCGCCTTCTCCTCTTCGCTGTTATTTCAGTTCAGAGAACAATTTAGCCAAGGCCGCAATAAGTTATTTTTGTAATATAACTTTATTCTGGGCAATATTTGCTACGCATTTCCTTTACTCGACTCTTGGCTTTGTATGTTATCTGCCCTCGCCAGTGGAAACTTGCGGTGCAGTACCCTTGCCGCGAGCGCCGAGTGCGGAACTTCAGCAGCTTCTTTGGCGGGTCGCTACCGACAAGAACCTTGTCGCAACTAGTTGCAGCACACTTAAGTTGTTGAGCGGACTCAAACAAAGTAAGGCGCAAGCTAGTCATGAGTCGGTTCCTCTCGCGCACAGGTTTTCCATACAAAGTATCGTCAGCCGAGGAAGATAACTTAAAATTTTAAACTGGTCGCTTAAACTTAGCAACTTAGCTTTTCTTTGTCCATTTTCCGCAAGGCGACAGCCTCGAGCGACGCTATGCCCACACCACCATTATCTTCTCCTTCCCCGTGAACTTGTGGGTGGATGAACCTTCTTCTTGTTTGAGAAGAAAGAAGAGAAAATAAAGTTATGGAGCCTAATGGCTCGTCATCGCTTACCGGGTGCGGATGCTGCACAAAATGTTAGTAAACACATGCATATATGATTATGAGGGCATGTATTGACAAAATGTGCGCAACACATAGGCTTTACTGATGCACAGGGTCTGCGCCCGGCTTTGTACAAAGGATTACATGCAACAGCGGCAAGACTTGTATAAAAGGGTGGTTGCTTTGGAACGGGTTCCGCAACCGCGCCTCATGGGTAAAACTTATGAAGATGCTCTATATTCCAGGAATTGCTCATCGAAGGCCATCTTGGTCTCAAAGCGACAGCGCCGGGCCTAGTGACTCGTTTTACCCGATAAGGGCCTTCCCACTTCAAGGCCAACTTGTTGGAATTCTTGGCGGATTGAACGCGCCAAGAACAAGGTCGCCTTCCTCGAAGCTTCCGCATTAACTTTGCGGCTATGGTAGCGACGCAAAGCTTGCGGTAACGAGCAGCTCAGACAGCAGCTCGAAGACGATCTTCCTCGAGGAGCAGCGTCATCTTGTCGCAGCTGCTCTTGCTCAAGCTCATCATGAGCGAGCACTCGAGGTGACCCATACCGAAGTTCCGTGGGGAGAACTGCCTCGCTCCGTAGACTAGAGCAAAAGGTGTCCGCCGGTGGCTCGATTTGGCGTCGTCTGATCGACCAAAGAACCACCGCAGCTCCTCGATCCAGTTCCTTCCGCACTTGCGCAGCCTGTCGAAAGTTTTGGTCTTGAGTCCTCGCAGCACTTCAGTGTTTGCTCTCTCGCTGGCCGTTGCTTCTCGGATGAGCAATGAAGCAAAGCAGATCTTGGCGCCAAGATCTTGGGCGATCGCATGAAGGTGCGGCTCGGAACTGTGTGCCGTTGTCGGTGATGATCCGTTAGGAATCCCAAAACGGCAAACAATTGACTGAAGAACTTGACGGCCGACCGTGCTGTCACCTTCCTCACTGGTTCCACTTCCGCCACTTTGTGAACTTGTCGATTCATGACGCATAAGATTCAAAGCCCCGACAGCTTCGGGAAGGGGCCGAGGATGTCGAGCCCCCTGCACCAAAAGGGCCGTGGATAAAGGGATCGCCCGAGAGCTTGAGCTGGTTGGTGTATCTGCTTGGAATGGAACCGCACGCTTCACACTTGGTTACTTGTGCGCTTGCATCCTAGAGGGCTTCGCCGGAAGAAACCTTGCCGCAAGTGCTTTTGCGCCGATGTGGTGACCACATATGCCTCCGTATCTCTCGCCAACAGCTTCGCCCATCTTCCCGCAAATACACTTCAATTTCACACCGTTGAGCCTTCTTCCATGCATGTGATGTTGTCAACAAACTGGTACATACTTGACTGCCGGGCTACTTTTTCCGCTTCTTCTTGCTCTTCGGGAAGTTCTCCTGTTTGAAGGAAATGGACGATTTGCTGTGCCCATGCTGGAGCTTGAGGCTCGACAACAAGGACTAAAGGCTCTTCTATCACTGCGGGAACATCAGCTTCTACGGCGAGAACCTGTGGGTCCGCCGGAGCTTGATGATCCCCGGCAAGCTTGCCGGAGGGAGTGTTTGCTTCAACGATACAAACTGCATGGTTTGTCGGTGCAGACTGCTCCTCAGTGATATTTGCGTTGATTTTAGGGACCTTCTTGGCGGCGGCTTCAGGGAGCTCTGCCGGAAAGTAGTCGCCGAAACCAGTTTTCTCTTCTTGCTCGTCTCTGCTGATGGTGTTATGGTTAGTCGAGTCAGCTTGAGCACAAAAATTCCTGGTTCCATTGTAACTTAAGTTGCGGCACATTTGGAGAGGCCATCAGCTATATCATTCTGAGCTCTTGGAACGTGTTCCATCTGCAGGCCTTCAAAGTGCTCTTCTAGCTTTCTCACTTCATCGACGTAGGCTTCCATCAACGGACTTTGATAATCTTTATTTACTTGCCGGACGACAAGTTGTGAGCCCCCCCTGACAATGAGCTTCTTGATCCCAAGGTCTACCGCAATCTCGAGACCGCAAGCAAACCTTCATACTCTGCAGATTGTTTGTTGCTTGTTCCTTGGGAAAGTGCATCTGGACTATGTACTTGAGATGCTCTCCGGTGGTGCGATAAGCAGCACGCCGGCACCGGGCGCTTTGCAGCGAGAAAGCACCATCAAAGTACATCAGCCACTCTTTATTTGCCTCTTTGATGGGGATGCTCGCTCGAATTTCTTCATCTTATGCTACGCCCACTCAGCTATGAATTCCGCCAATGCTCGCTGCTCGATAGTTGAAGTGCTTTCAAACTTGAGGCCAAAGCTCGACAGTTCCAAAGGCCCACTCGACAATCCCGCTGTTGCTTCCGGATTTTGCAATATCCTTTTCAACGGAAAGCGAGTGACAACTGTTATCTCATGTGCTTGGAAGTAATGGCGCAGCTTTCTTGAGGCCATGAGGAGGCCGAAAAGCAACTTCTGCACACCAGAGTACCTTGACCTAGCCCCCTGCAGAAGGGAACTGACAAAATAGACTGGGCGCTGCACCATCTTCTTCTGTATCTTGTCGCAACCCTGCGCTGATCCGTCCTTGTCGGGACCAGAGCTTGACGACGAAGCCCCTTGCTTGTCGCCGGATGCGCTTTGCCTTGGTTGCCGCTCATCATCTCGCTTCCCTCTCCGCCACTAACGCAGCACTAACCACTTGATTGGTCGCTGCTATATATAGCAACAACTTCTCTTGTGGCCTAGGTGCGACAAGTATTGAGCGGAGGACAGTATCTCTTCAAGTCTGCAGCGCAGCCTCCGCTTCGAGTCCATTTCATTGGACCTGCCTTTTCAAAATCTTGAAAACGGCAGTATGCGCTTCAGCAGACTTAGAGATGAACTCGCCGAGAGAAGCCACGCAACCGCAAGTCTTCCGACATCCTTGACGCGCTTTGGTGCTTCGATCTCCTCAATGGCCTTGATCTTGTCGGGATTGGCTTCAATTCCCCGCTGAGACACAAAGAACCCGAGAAGCTTGCCTGAAGGGACTCCAAACACGCACTTCTCGGGGTTGAGCTTGAGGTTGATCTTGCGCAAATTTGCAAATGTTTCATCCAAATCCTGAACCAGAGTTGCTTTGTCCTTGCTCTTGACTACTATGTCATCCATGTAAACTTCTACATTTCTGTGTATCTGTGGCTCAAAGGCATCGTGGACTACTCTTGCAAAGGTTGAACCAGCATTCTTTAAACCGAAAGGCATCCGTATGAAGCAAAGACGTGCCACATGGTGTAATGAACGCGTTTTCTTCATCCTCTTCAGCCATGAAGATCGATGATATCCTGAATATGCATCAAGAAATGAAAGCAGATCACATCCAGCCGTGGAGTCAACAATCTGGTCGACACGTGGCAAGGGAAATGGGTCTTTGGGACAAGCTTTGTTAACATCGGTGAAGTCAATACAAAGTCTCCATTTCCCATTAGCCTTATGCAAACTACCGGATTGGCCAACCACGTGGGATGGAGGACTCTCCGACAAGCCCTGTTGCTTCTAACTTCTTGATTTCTTCGCTATGAACTCTTGGCGCCCAACGCCTGCTTTCCTAACTTTTTGATTGACGGGTCGGCGTGAGGACAGACAGCTAGGTGGTGCTCAATTACTTTCCGAACACCGGGATGTCGATGGTTGCCATGCAAACACATCGACATTCGCCCGCAGGAAAGCAACGAGCTCGCCTTCCTATTTAGGATCAAGTGTGGCACTAATGGTGAAGGTACCACCAGTGCCGTCCTCCTTGGCAGGCACCTTCTTGGTCTTCGGCGGAGCTGCCATCGTCTTCTTGCACTTGCTGGTGGAGCTCGATGGTGCGTCCTCGACGGTAGCGCAGCACTCCGAGGAGGTGCGCTTGCCGGAGTGGGCATCAGAGCTCTTGCCGTCCCTGTGGCAAGCCTTGCCGGGCATCTGCCAAGACCCTCCGCGGCCCTTTAGAAAACAAGACCCCGGCAAGAGGAGCTTGCCGGTAAGCCATTCAAGAACAAAGTAATCAAGACCCGGCAAGAGGAGCTTGCCGGAAGGCCACTCAGTATGCGAAGGAAACAAGGCCCCGGCAAGAGGAGCTTGTCGGGAAGGCTTGGTGAGCGATAAGCTCCGAAGCGACAAGAACCTTGCCGCGGCAAGGTACTCACCGCTGCAAGTGACCTCTCTCATCTCCGCTCCAGCTCACCCGCCAACGTGTCACCACGGGCTCTCCCAAGCACGCGGTCGACGGGCTGTGCAGCCAGCTGGGAGCAGCGAGAAGCGGCGCCGACAGCTACCATCGTGGCAAACGGAGGCGCACTTGACGGTCCCTCGTTACACTCGTTCGAGCGACCGAGACAGCATTGATGACTCTTGTCCCTTGCCGTCGAGTTAGGTATAGATTACTGTACACTTTATGCAGCGGTGTACCAACCTATGTTTTTACTGTTTTACCCTTGTCTACTTGGCACATGTGGTGACCCCTTGTGCCTATAAAAGGAGGCCCAAGTGCAACGTAGAAAGGGTTCGGTCCAGCTCCGGCTTAGTTCATCATACTCATACGAAACCACACCCAGGCTAGGTCTTGTAGCTCCTATTGCTCCCTAGCAAGAACACAAGATAATCCACAAAGCAGCAGTAGGAGTATTATCTCTCCGGAGAGCTCCGAAGCTGGGTAAATCCGCTCATGTGCATCGCCTCGATCCGCTCTTTGTGCAATCTCCGCCCCCCTCCGAACCACAAGGGACCCAGGTCCCGTAGGTGCTCGTGGGACACGATCAGTTCTCCCTGACATCTTTACTAAAGTAGGGGTACCTTAGTACCCCGAACCTGTGCACGGGCAGTCGCAGCGTCCCTGTCGGTGCATGGGCAGTCGCAGCGTGCAAGGCTTGCCACGGGGACCGTCATCAATGCATGTCTCGATCGCCGAATAAAGGTAACAGGACCGTCAAGTGCGCCTCCGCTTGCCACGATGGTAGCCTGTCAGCCGCTTATCGCTGCTCCCATTGGCTGCACAGCCCGTCCGACACGCGTGCTTGGGAGAGCCCGTGGTGACACGCTTGGCGGTGAGCTGGAGCGGAGATGAAGAGAGGTCACTTGTCATGTGAGTACCTTGCAGCGGCAAGGTTCTTGTCGCGCGGAGCTTATCGCCACTGAAGCCTTCCCGACAAGCTCCTCTTGCCGGGCCTTGTTTCCTTCAGCATACGAGTGGCCTTCCCAGCAAGCTCCTCTTGCCGGGTCTTGATTACTTTGTTCTTGAATGGCTTACCGCAAGCTCCTCTTGCCGGGTCTTGTTTTCTGAAGGGCCACGGAGGGTCTTGGCAGATGCCCGCAAGGCTTGCCACGGGACGCCATGATCGCCTGCAGACAAAGTTCGGGTACTAAGGTACCCCTACTTTAGTACACCGACACCCCCGATCTCTCTCCCCACCTCGCTGGATCTGGATCGGAGCCCGATCCCTTCTCCTCACTCGGTGCCCGACGCTGCCGCCTGTCGCCGCCAATGGATCTGCGTCGGCGCCGGAGCTTCTGCCCGCCTGCTTTCTCCTCCTCGACCGCCTCCTGGCGCCTCTGCTCCCTCCCGCCGCCTACGCCATCGCTGTCTCGACCCGACTCCGTCGCCCGAAGCCGTGCCCCGGACGCCGCCGGACTTCCCGTCTCACGCTGCCGTCCCGCCGACCTCCCCGAGCCCCACCGCCCTAGTCCCTACTCCCCACCGTGAGCTCCTCCTCTCCCTTGCGCCACCGCGGCCGCCCCGACGCCACAAGACGATCACCAGCGCTCGGTCGCAGACTGGACTCGCCTGACTTCAGACGCCGCCCCGACCACGCCGCCATGCGTCCCGCCACCGCAGCTTGCCGCCTGCCGCTGGCGACGCCTGGCCTCGGCCCCGCCTTGCGCCACCACCTCCCCTGCTCCGCCGCCTCGGCCATGGCTCGCCCTCTCTGGCGTCGTCGTCGCTGGCAGCATGCCACCCCTGTCTGCACCCTGCCGCTCGTGCCGCCTTTACCAAGCGGGCGCTGCCCCAGGCCTCCCGCCACAAGACTCTGCGCCACCTCCGGCGCGGTGCCCTGCTTCCCTCGCTTGCGTGCGGTTCGGGCGAAAGCACCCCGATCACGCCCGTTAAGCCCGCCTCCGAGGGCCTATGTGCCATCGCAACCTGGGCCCTTGAGATGACAAGGGGGCCCACTCGAACATTAAAAAAGGGATTAAAATTAAATAAATAGAAATTAATTAATTAAATTAAATGAATTAATTAATTTAAGTAACCTTGATTAGTTAACTAATTAAACCTAATTAATCTGCTAATAAAACTAACTAATGATATTTAGCCTAATATGTCATGATAGGAGGTTCACTCTGCCGACCAGTCAAACATTGATCGTCAACTGGGTCCCCAACCCACATGTCAGCCCCATGCATAACTGCTGCATACACAGGCTGGGTATATTTAGCATTTACTATTTAGTGTCGAATTAATAATAATTTAAAAAATATTTTAAAACTTTAAAAATTAATATAAAATAATCCGTGACTCGGATGGGAAAACTTTGTACATGAAAGTTGCTCAGAACGACGAGACGATTCCGGATACGCAGCCCGTTCATCCGCCACACACTCCTAGCATAGCAAACACGCAACTTTCCCCCTCCGGCTCCTTTGCCCGAAAATGCGAAACACCGGGGATACTTTCTCGGATGTTTTCCCCCTTCACCGGTATCACCTCATACCGCGTTAGGGCACCCCTAGCACCGATACATGTCATGTCATGCATCGATTTGCGTCTGTTTGCTTAAATATTTATTGTTCCTCCCCCTCTTCTCTCGCTAGACACCGAGAATGACGCTGCTGCTGGTACCCCGATCGACTACGGTGTTGACGACCCATCTCTCTTGCCAGAGCAACCAGGCAAGCCCCCCCCCCCCCTTTGATCACCAGATATCGCCTACTCTTCTCTATACTGCTTGCATTAGAGTAGTGTAGCATGTTATTGCTTTCGCTAATCCTATATTGCTGCATAGCCTGTCCTTGCTACTATTGTTGTTACCTTTACCGCTATCCTACTTGCTTAGTATAGGATGCTAGTGTTCCATCGGTGGCCCTACACTCTTGTCCATCTGCCATGCTATACTCTCGGGCTGTGATCACTTCGGGAGGTGATCACGGGCATATACTATATACTTTACATGTTACATTACCTGTGATACTGTTCGGAGATGGGGGCTGAAAGGACGGTGGCTCCATCCCAGTAGAGGTGGGCCTGGGTTCCCACGGCCCCGATCGTTACTTGTGGCGGGCGGCAGGCAGGTTGAGAATACCGGTGAGAGGTGGGCCTGGCCTGGTCGACGCTTATGGATACTTAACACGCTTAACGAGATCTTGGTATTTGATCTGAGTCTGTCCATTTGGTCTATACGCACTAACCATCTACGTGGGAGTAGTTATGGGTATCCCGACGTCGTGGTATCACCGAAGCACTTCGTGACGCCAGTGACGGAGCGCGGCGCGCGCCGGATTGGACTGGAACGCTGCTAGGCTAGGTGCTGCTTCCAGCCGCCGCAAGCGTCTTGGTGTGCTATGGGCGATGGGCCTGCACCCTGGCGCTTAGGTTTAGACCGGCGTGCTGACCTCTCTGTTGTGCCTAGGTGGGGCTGCGACGTGTTGATCTTCCGCGGCCGGGCATGACCCAGAAAAGTGTGTCCGGCCAAATGGGATCAAGCGTGTTGGGTTATGTGGTGCACCCTGCAGGAAGTTAATCTATTCGAATAGCCGTGATCTTCGTAACAGGACGACTTGGAGTTGTACCTTGACCTTATGACAACTAGAACCGGATACTTAATAAAACACACCCTTCCAAGTGCGGATACAACCCGGTGGTCGCTCTCTCTCGTGGATACGAGGAGGGATCGCGGGTAGGATTATTGCTATGTGATGCTACTTGGAGGACTTCTATCTACTCCTTCTACATGTCAAGCAAGACGGAGGCTGCGAGCGTAGTCTTCGACGTGATTAGCTATCCCCTCTTATTACGGCATTCTCGCAGTTCAATCCACCGATATGGCCTTTTACACATATATCCATGCATATGTAGTGTAGCTCCTTGCTTGCAGTACTTTGGATGAGTACTCACGGTTGCCTTGTTCCCCTTTTCCCCTTTCTCTACCCGATTGCTGCAACAGCACGATGGAGCCCAGAGCGACGCCACCGTCGATGATTTGCTACTACACCGGAGGTGCCTACTACTACGTGCAGCCCAATCGCGGCGACCAGGAGTAGTTTAGGAGGATCCTGGCGGGAGGCCTGCGCCTCTTCGATCCAGATCCCGGTTTGTGCTAGCCTTCTTAAGGCAAACTTGTTTAACTTATGTCTGTACTCAGATATTGTTGCTTCCGCTGAATCGTCTATGATCGAGCACTTGTATTCGAGCCCTCGAGGCCCCTGGCTTGTATTATGATGCTTGTATGACTTATTTTATTTTTAGAGTTGTGTTGTGATATCTTCCCGTGAGTCCCTAATCTTGATCGTACACGTTTGCGTGTATGATTAGTGTATGATTGAATCGGGGGCGTCACAAGTTGGTATCAGAGCCGACTGCCTGTAGGAATCCCGCTTTCCAACTCCTTGGCAGAAGTCGAGTCTAGACATTACAAAACTTTTACTAACATGGCTGTGTGTCTTACGGGCACACGTCGCCATTGGGTGGTAGTAGGATCTTTTATTCCTCGACCTATACTCTGGGGCTCTGAAATCTCTTCTATTCGGGTTAAACGATTATACTAACTCTAACTCTAGGTTCTCGATAATACTTTCTCCCGGGGATCCCCTTATTACAGATGATCGTCTGATGGACCCGAAGAATCCGAAGATACTCTCCGATGTTCTGAGACTTTATGGCGTCGCTTTTGCAATTCCCCTCCATCGATAAACCCCTATGGATAACCATGTATACTCGCCATTCATACAATGCTTCCCAGTTGATCTTGTTATTACAAGATACATTAAAATTCTCTCTATTGTTTCAAGAATACTTTGGGCCTACTGCCTTGCAGTTCCTTGCCGCATGAATACCCCTACGGTTAATTACTCGCGCTTGTCGAGTATCCGTTCATCCAAAGTTGATCATGTGTTTCACAAAATTCTTTGGAATGTTATTCGATCTTTCGATAATCCTCAACAACCTATTGTTCTTGAAATTCTTGCTTACTAGCATTATTATTAATTCCATAAGTCTGGTAATCTTATTGGCATCCTTTGTCAATATCATTTTGAGTCTATTGACTCAACATGTGTCTGAATGCACACAATCATCAATCGACCCTTCTAAATTATCTTTCCGGCTCGACGTCATTACGAACATGAGCTGGTTCTCGACCAAACTATTTGTCGTCAATTGTGCCTCCGGTCTATCCAACTTATCCATACTTGATCAGAGCGTCTGCTTCTGATCCCTTGTTTTGGAAATCATAATTCCTTTGTTAGCTAAGCATCGAATTATTCCAATGTTCTATAATATGATGCCCGTGCATTCTTTCTCGAGTACCGATACTCACATCAGCTCATTGCGGATCGCCCGATCCATTGTTGGATTTCATCCGACATCGCCCTTCATATTCAATCACTTTGGAAGTTCTTTCTCCATTGGTAAATCCTACCCTCGATTGACCAACCATGCTCGCTTCCGAGCTGGTGGTATTTACTATTGAAGCTTGTGGTATATGTTTCCATGATACCCTGATGGGTTGAACCTATGCCTTCCATTATATGTGTGAACTCGGAAGTTTTCACGAGTCATACTCATCTGGTATTTTACCAGGTAAAACTTTTAACACTAATACCATTATCGAAACGAGAAGTGAATGTAAGGTTATGCTTTGGAGAAGTGGGAGTCGACCTTGAACTTTTTGTTCATGCCCATGGACGCGATGTATATCCTATCATGGAAGCTTCTTGTAATAATAACTATTTCCTTGATAGCTAACATATGGTATCTGTGAATTGATCCCTTGCAACCGTGGTTCCAACCATGATTGTTCTTCTTTGATTCTATTTCTCGGACACATTAAAGCACTTGTCTTCTGTGGATCAATACCCCGGTCCAACCTCTACTGTGATCCGTCTTCGAGTATTACCCCCCTGGTATCTCGAGATTATCTTGGAACTGCATAACTTCTTATGAGTTCTTCATCAAGTACTACATTCTCACTGATTACAGTTTTCATGGGCAACACTCAAGGACACCGATAACTGAACCGAGTCTGCCCTACGGTTCAAAAACTCTTGATAATCTTCTTTAAGTCTGAGTTTGTACTCGATCATGTCATACCTAGCCTGATCGGCTATATCATTAACGTGCTAAATCTTAACTGTGCTACCTGGTCCTTCTTCCCGGAACACAATTTTCGCCGCCGAGCAAGGCTTACGTTGATTTCCTTGACTTATCATTCCACCTCAGACAACAAGCTTGGTTTTGAGTTTGTGTCGCACCTATGGTTCCAATAACCTCTTGCTTCATCATTCTTTTGACTTGATGTGATCGCGGATCGATTACATCTTCATGTAATCTCTCGACACATGTGTCGTGATCATTATCTACATTCTGAGCTATTCCAGAATATCAATCAAATTCATGATGAGAATTACCATCCTTGCACCTCGATGATTTGTGATGTCATCGTCTACTTCCTTGCCTTCTTTCCAACACAAACTTGTTCGTGTTGTGGCTATACCTTGAGTTCCTTGTTAACCGACTTATGTTATGTTCTACCTTGAAGTATTACCATCTCCTATGTCAAGAATGTCGTGAGAAATTCACCACCTCTTGAGAATTCTTGGTATGGTGATACTTCTCACCCTCACCATTCTTTCTTGGTACCCGTGTTGTTTCTAACCGAAATACCGACATTTGAACTATGATGTGTGAATTCAAAACTTCTAGCAACCCTATTGCTTTGGAGTGAACGGTCGAGTTTCATTCCAATTCTTTTGTTCGTCAAGTCACCATTCTAACATTGATCGTGCAACCCAGCCCATATTTCGGGTGCACCTTTCAACCAATGTTTAATGGTGTATGTCTTTCCTCGGGCATACAACATTATATCATCTAAATTGACAAGTGTCATCTTCTTGTTCACATTATTGTGGAAATCCATCCGTTTGGAATTCTCGATGAATTGTCGCTGAGCCCATCAGCCACCTCCTCATCCTCACCTTGGTTTAATGATGAACTATTGCTTCAGGAACCCGCTCCCATAGTTCATTTCCCGAGAATCTTACATTGTCCTCTCGTCAATTGGTGTCGCACCTTCTCTTCTCAGGCATCCTAAGTCCGAGGCACCCTGACACCAATCAGATCTGAATCTCGGTCAAATATGATGGTTGGAACATTTTCCAAGAGTTATAACATTGATCCTCATATGACCCGGTAAGGTGATGTCATGCACACCTGACCGGAGGACCAAGTGTTATAGTTTCCTTTTTAACAAGGTTAACCATTTTTCCATGAGGAAATTGAATGTCTTGTTTAATAAGTTTATCCAGATGGATCCTTTGTGCATCCAAAGTCTGATCTTTGCTTGAAAACCATGTCAATGTTATCTCGAAGCATGTTTGTGGTACTCCGATTTTCAACAAGAACATTTGAAGCCCAATGCTAAATTTTTCTTTCTTATTTATCCTAACACCGTTGTATGGGTAATGTCATGAAATTCCCTCCCCTACCTAAGGGGTTTTCTACATTATATCCTGTCCTGGATATCATTCTCTACTTGTCCTTGGTAAGGATATACCCTTGAAATATGTGTTTAAACACATTTTCATTTCCATTGTTCTGTTTAAACCTGATAATCACCTTTCCTTCCCATTGGTTTGTTTAAACCTTCTTGTGATCTATATAATATAAGCAGTAATAATTCCCTGCTTATGTGAACACCTCGGTGTACAACCCTCACAAGAAGACCCCGTTACTTTTGTTGATGACATTTCGGTGACCGTCGATGGACGAGAACTTTGCCTACTGGTCCGCCTCGTTTCAACGAGCAGGAAAATAGTTCTCATCGCCCCTCGCCCTTGGTACCGACGTTGTTGCCGACATAATTGACAGGCTACCCGTTGACATGCCTTGCTGTCATGACCGAGCAAGATGTCACAGCTCCTTCTACTTTTAACCCACATGGTGGGCCCATAACCCACAGTTCCACAGGATCGAAACCTGACTCTCATGTACATCCCTGTTTTGAAGTTATCCCTTGCGCTTCGTTTCATATGTAATTTGCGAGCCACCTTCCTAGTGATCAATCCTGGTATCAGACACAATACTTATTCCCGTTGCTCTGAACCCCTTTCTCACTCATTTTCAGGCAATGAACGATTTCCTATCCGCTTGAAACCTCTTATTGCACCGTCTTACTTTGCTCTCGATGTGTTTCACTTGTTCAACTCGAGAGATACTCATAGGTTCATTCTTGGGTTACCCCCCCCCCCCAGCCCTTATAACATCCTACCGTTGTAGAGCTGCCCCTTACCTATTCGTAAGTACGATGGAGTTCCCCGAAGAAAGGACGACAACTTCATCATGATGCATTGGAATAAAGACTTGAAGACATCAACGAAAGGGATTAACTTCTTCGAGAAGATCCGTTAGAATATCGTAACCAGAACTTTCCCCTTACTCCCCTCTTAAATCTCGGGACGAGATTTCTTGTAGTGGAGGAGAATTGTGGCCTTGGGTAATCAAGCTACAAGAACCTCTGCAAATGATGCCACGTCACCTCGATTACTGTTGATTAATCTCGCGTTAGTTCGAAACCGGTTCAAATTCAAATTCAAAATTAAGGCAAACAATAAAACTTTTCAAATATTAAAAACTAAATGTTTGGGTGGAGGCGAATAATGCATAGGTAATTATGGTGGAGAAACCACACTTTTATAAAATGTTTAAATAACCTAAAATGAATAAAACAGTAGCAAAACCGATATTTAAATGATTTTATAAATAAATAAAATACTAAACTAAATTGTTTTGGGATAAGACCTTTTGTGGCATTGGGTTTCATGGTATTACTAATTTAG
Organism: Aegilops longissima; assembly: GCA_021605205.1. Lineage (NCBI taxonomy): Eukaryota > Viridiplantae > Streptophyta > Magnoliopsida > Poales > Poaceae > Aegilops > Aegilops longissima. Next base: position 607,339,993 of record CM038679.1, on the reverse strand, counting down.
GGATCATTTTAATATTAAGTAAAAAGTAAACTTAAAAGAAAGTAAAATAAAAACAAAAAGAAAATAAATAAAAAGAAAAGAAAACACAAAAACAGAAAAGAAAACTAAAAAAAGGGAAAAGAGAAACCCTCCCTCTAGGCCGTGGCCCAACTGGGCCAACTCCCAGGCCCAGCCGGCCACCCACTCCCCCATTAACCCCACGGTCCACTCGACCGAAACCCTAGCTGCACCCCACAACCCCCACGATCCCCCGATTTCTCTCCCCCACCCCCGCTGGATCTGGATCGGGAGCCCGATCCCCTTCTCCCTCACTCGGTGACCGACGCCGTCGCCCGTCGCCGGCAGTGGACCGCGTCGGCGCCCGGAGCTTCCCGCCGGCCTGCTTTCTCCTCCCCGACCGGCCTGCTTTCTCCTCCCCGACCGGCATCCTGGCACCTCTGCTCCCTCCCGGCGCTGCCTCGCCATCGCCGTCTCGACCCCGACTCCGTCGCCCGAAGCCGTCCCGGACGCCGCCGGACTTCCCCGTCTATGCACGTCGTCCCCGTCGACCTCCCCGAGCCCCACTGCCCTAGTCCCTACTCCCCCACCGTGAGCTCCCTCCCTCTCCCTCGCGCTCACCGCGGCCATCCCGACGCCCGCGCACAACCACCGCGCTCCGGTCGCGCACTGGGCTCGCCCGACTCGCGCCCGTCGCCCCCGACCACGTCGCCATGCGTCCCCGCCACCGCAGCTTGCCACTCCGGCCGCTGGCGGCGCCGTAACCTCCGCCCCACCTTGCGCCACCACCTCCCTGCTCGGCCGCCTCGGCCATGGCCTCGCCACTCTCCTGTGTCGCCGGCTGGCCTTTGGCACTTGCATGCCCTACGTCTGCACCGGCGCTCGTGCCGCCCTACCAAGTGGCGCTGGCCCCAGCGCTCCGCCACAAGACCCCCTGCGGCCACCTCGGCGTCGGTGCCCAGTGCTTCCCCTCGCCGTGCGGTTCAAGGCGGCGCCCACCAGCCCGTTAAGCCCGCTCCAGTGGCCTATGTGCCACTGGCAACTGGGGCCCCTTGGAGTATGACAAGTGGGGCCTAGCCCCTGGAACATTAAAAAAGGGATTAAAAATAAATAAATAGAAATTAATTAATTAAATTAAATGAATTAATTAATTTAATTAACCCTGATTAGTTAACTAATTAAACCTAATTAATCTGCTAATAAAACTAACTAATGATATTTAGCCTAATATGTCAATGATAGGAGGCCCCACTTCTGTTGACCGATCAAACATTGATCGGTCAACTGGTCCCCAACCCACATGTCAGCCCCTTGCATACACTGCTGTACATGGGCTGGGTACATTTAGCATTTACTATTTAGTGTCGAATTAATAATAATTTAAAAATATTTTAAAACTTTAAAAATTAATATAAAATAATCCGTAACTCGGATGGGAAAACTTTGTACATGAAAGTTGCTCAGAACGACGAGACGATTCCGAATACGCAGCCCGTTCGTCCGCCACACACTCCTAGTGTAGCAAACACGAAACTTTCCCCCTCCGGCTCCTCTGCCCAAAATGCGAAACACCGGGGATACTTTCCCGGATGTTTTCCCCCTTCACCGGTATCACCTCATACCGCGTTAGGGCACCCCTAGCACCGATACATGTCATGTCAATCATCGCTTTGCATCTGTTTGCTTAAATATTTATTGTTCCTCCCCCTCTTCTCTCGCTAGACACCGAGACTGACGCTGCTGCTGGTACCCCGATCGACTACGGTGTTGACGACCCCTCTCTCTTGCCAGAGCAACCAGGCAAGCCCCCCCTTTGATCACCAGATATCGCCTACTCTTCTCTATACTGCTTGCATTAGAGTAGTGTAGCATATTCTTGCTTCGATTAATCCTATATTGTTGCATAGCCTGTCCTTGCTACTCTTTTGTTACCTTTACCTGCTATCCTCTCGCTTAGTATAGGATGCTAGTGGTCCATCGGTGGCCCTACACTCTTGTCCGCCCCGCCATGCTATACTCTTTGGGCTATGATCACTTGGGAGGTGATCACGGGCATATACTATATACTTTACACTGTTACATTACCCGTGATACTGTTGGAGATGGGGCTGAAAGGACGGTGGCTCCATCCCGGTAGAGGTGGGCTGGGTTCCCGACGGCCCCGATCGTTACTTGTGGCGGAGCGGCAGGCAGGTTGAGAATACCGGTGAGAGGTGGGCCTGGCCCTGGTCGGCGTCGGATACTTAACACGCTTAACGAGATCTTGGTATTTGATCCGAGTCGGCCATTTGGTCTATCGCATTAACCATCTACGTGGGAGTAGTTATGGGTATCCCGCGTCGTGGTATCGGCCGGCACTTCGTGACGCCAGGCGATGGGCGGCGCGCTGACCGATTGGGCTCGAACGCCTGCTAGGCTAGGTGCGCTTCGGCCGCCCGCAACGCGTCTGGTGTGCTATGGGCGATGGGCCCACCCTGGCGCTTAGGTTTAGACCGGCGTCTGACCTCTCTTTGTGCCTAGGTGGGGCTGCGGCGTGTTGATCTTCAGCGGCGGGCATGACCCGAAAAAGTGTGTCCGCCAAATGGGATCAAGCGTGTTGGGTTATGTGGTGCACCCTGCAGGGAAGTTAATCTATTGAATAGCCGTGATCTTGATAACAGGGCGACTTGGAGTTGTACCTTGACCTTATGACAACTAGAACCGGATACTTAATAAAACACACCCTTCCAAGTGCGGATACAACCGGTGGTCGCTCTCTCTCGTGGATACGAGGAGGGATCGCGGGTAGGATTATTGCTATGTGATGCTACTTGGAGGACTTGATCTACTCCCTTCTACATGTCTTGCAAGGCGGAGGCTGCGAGCGTAGTCTTCGACGTGATTAGCTATCCCCTCTTATTACGGCATTCTGCAGTTCAGTCCATCGATATGGCCTTTTACACATATATCCATGCATATGTAGTGTAGCTCCTTGCTTGCGAGTACTTTGGATGAGTACTCACGGTTGCCTTGTTCCCCTTTTTCCCCTTTCTCTACCCGATTGCTGCAACTGCACGATGGAGCCGGGGCGACGCCACCGTCGATGGCGGCTACTACACGGAGGTGCCTACTACTACGTGCAGCCCGCGACGGCGACTAGGAGTAGTTTAGGAGGATCCTGCGGGAGGCTGCGCCTCTTCGATCTGTATCCCGGTTTGTGCTAGCCTTCTTAAGGCAAACTTGTTTAACTTATGTCCGTACTCAGATATTGTTGCTTCCGCTGACTCGTCTATGATCGAGCACTTGTATTCGAGCCCTCGAGGCCCCTGGCTTGTATTATGATGCTTGTATGACTTATTTTATTTTTAGAGTTGTGTTGTGATATCTTCCCGTGAGTCCCTGATCTTGATCGTACACGTTTGCGTGTATGATTAGTGTACGATTGAATCGGGGGCGTCACATACTTGGACTACACTCTCCCCTCTCGTTGCTATGCATCACCATGATCTTGCGTGTGCGTAGGAATTTTTTTGAAATTTCTGTGTTCCCCAACAAAATCATCATGTATAATGGTAAAAGGCAACCCATTAATGTAATCTTTAATAAGAGCAAACTTCTCCGATATAGTGTAGTTGGGAGAATTCAAAATTATAATAGGGCTATCATGCGTGGGTGCAATAGCAACAATTTCATTCTTAACATAAGGAACTATAGCAAGTTCATCTCCATAAGCATGATTCATATTGGCATCTTGGCCGCAAGCATAGCGAGGATCAATCTCATCAAAAAGGGATATTTCAAATGAGTCCAAGGGATCATAGCAATTGTCATAGTATTCATTCTTCGGTAAGCACAAAGGGAAATTAAACAATGTATGAGTTGAAGAGTTACTCTCATTAGAAGGTGGGCATGGGTAGCTAACCCGCTCTTCCTCCTTTTGTTCTTCGCTCTCCTCATCATATTTTTCATCCAACGAGCTCACATTTTCATCAATTTCTTCTTCCATATATTCATGCAAAATATTAGTCTCTTCTTGGACAGCTGAGGATTCCTCAATATTAACATAAGCATTAGAAGCATAGTTTTCATAGCAATATTTAAGTATGGCAAAATTTTCAGATTTGTAAAGAGTAGCATCATACATGTCAATCAAAGAAGCAATTTCATAAGCACCCTTAAAAGCAACAAATGATTCAATTTGTTCATTATCATAGTAATTATAAACACCCTTAGCATAAGAAGATACGATTCCATGATCACTAAACTCACATTGGTAGGGAAGGTGTTTCTTAGGGTCTTCAGAACAACAAGTAAAATCATATATTTCACATAAATTCCAAGAATATCATTGCAAACAATTAATTTGATGCCGTAAAAGTTTCCCTTTTTGAGATAAGCAGTGTCGGAAAAAATAAGAATGCTCATTTAATGATTTTCCCTCAACTAAGCTAGTTGGGTTTTCAGCACGAGCACAAATGGATCAAAGATGATCCAAGTAGAAAGCTTCAGCAGTATGATAGATTTTGGTGGTTCTTCAACCATTGGTTTAGCAGGTACAACTATTTTTTTTGGTATTTTACATTTCCTACCCATAACCAAAGATAGAAAACAAGTGCACAAAATAAAATCTACTTAGTGATAAAGCAAACATGCACACACGAGAATATTCACCCCCACGCTATTGCTCCCTGGCAACGGCGCCAGAAAAAGGTCTTGATAACCCACAAGTATAGGGGGTCATTTGTAGCCCTTTTCGATAAATAAGAGTGTCGAACCCAACAAGGAGCTAAAGGTAGAACAAATATTCCCTCAAGTTCTATCGACCACCGATACAACTCTACGCACGCTTAACGTTTGCTTTACCTAGAACAAGAATAAAACTAGAAGTACTTTGTAGGTATGAAGGGATAAGTTTGCAAGATAATAAAGAACGTAAAAATAAAAAGCTGTTATAATTACATTACAATTAAATTAGTATAGCGAGTGTGGATTATTAGTGGTAGGATTTGCGGCATAGTCCCTAAGCAATTGACTAAGTTACTAGACCGATAGAAACTTTTTATGTGGGAGAGGCCACTGCTAGCATGTCACCCCTTACTTGGAATTCTATGCACTTATGATTGGAACTATTAGCAAGCATCCGCACCTAGTAACGTTCATAAAGGTAAAATCCAACCATAGCATTAAGATATATTGGTCCCCCTTCAATCCAGTATGCATCAATTTCTATGCTAGGAAGAAGCTTCTGCCACTTTTGCCCTCCAATGCATAGTCCTATCAACACACAACTAACTCTATGGTGTGATCCACACGTGCTCCCATATGATGGGCACAAAAGGTCAGCAACATAACCACAAGCAAATTAAACCAATCATATCAATTCACCAATCACCCGATAGGACAATAAAAATCTACTGAAGCATCATAGGATGGCAACAGATCATTGGATAATAATATGAAGCATAAAGCACCATGTTCAAGTAGAGGGTATACAGGGTGGCGGGAGAGTGGACCGCTGAATATAGATGGGGGAAGGTGATGGAGTTGTTGGTGAAGATGACGGAGTTGTTGGAGTAGATCACCGTCACACGATGATTGCCCCGGCGGCGTTCCGGCGCCTGATACGTCCATTTTGCATCATGTTTTAATATCAATATTTATTGCATTATGGACTGTTCTTTCACATTGGGGTACAATACTTATGCCTTTTCTCCCTTATTTTACAAGGTTTACATGAAGAAGGAGAATGTCGGCAGCTGGACTTCTGGACCGGAAAGGAGCAAATCTGAGATGCCTATTCTGCACAACTCCAAAAGTCCTGAAAATTTACGGAGAATTATTTTGGAATATATAAGAATTATTGGGCGAAGAAAATACCAGAGGGGACCCACCAGGTGGCCACTAGCCTGGGGTGTGCCCTACCCCACTAGGCGCAGCCCCAAGGCTTGTGGCCCCCCTGACAAGTCTTTGGTGCCCATCTTTGGCTATATGGAGGGTTTTGACCTAGAAAAAAATCAGAAGATAGCTTTCGAGACGAAGTGCCGCCGTATCGAGGCGGAACCTGGTCAGGAGCAATCTAGAGCTCTGCTACTTCTTGAGCTTGCGTTGGTTTTTCCCTTGAAAAGGAAAGGGTGATGCAGCAAAGTAGAGATAAGTATTCCCCTCAGTTAAGAACCAAGGTATGAGCAAGTCTCCAATCTATGCACATGCACAAACAATCAAACACTTGCACCCACCGCGATAAATGGGTTTTTAATCCCTCCACGGTCACTTGCAAAGGTGAGATATGATAGAGACAGATATAAAAGATTTCTAAAACGTAAAACAAAATAAAGGTAAAAAAAATTAAGCAAGGTATTTTTGGGTTTTTGGTTTACAGATCTGAAAATATATGATGGAAAATAGACCCGAGGCCATAGGTTTCACTAGAGGCTTCTCCCTTGAGAGAAAATAATATGTTGGGTGAACAAATTACTGTCAAGCAATTGACAGAAAAGCACAAAGTTATGACGATATCCAAGGCAATGATTATGAATATAGGCATCACGTCCATCTCAAGTAGACTGACTCCTACCTGCATCTACTACTATTACTCCACACATCGACCGACTCCTGGCTGCATCTAGAGTATTAAGTTCAAGAGAATAGAGTAATGCTTTAAGTAAGATGACATGATGTAGAGGGATAAACTCAAGCAATATGATGAAAACCCCACCTTTTTACCCTTGATGGCAACAATACAATACGTGCCTCGCTACCCCTACTGTCACTAGGTGAGGACACCGCAATAGAGCTGGAATTATGGTTAGGAGAGTCCTGAGGGGCCCATAAGCCCTGAGGGCACCCTCCCCCCCCCCCCCCCAGGGCGCGGTCTCCGGGCTTATCGCCTCCTTGTGGCTCTTCTGGCCTCCTCCCGAAGCTTCGTGTGTGTCTTCTGGTCCAAGAAAAATCCTCAAAAAAAAATTCCATTTGGTATTGATTTTCTATAAAAGACAAAAATAAGGAAAAACAGCAACTGGCATTGGGCACTAGGTTAATAAGTTAGTCCCAAAAAATGATATAAAATTGCACCACAATGCATATAAAACATCCAAGATGGATAATATAATAGCATGGAACTGTCGGGGGAAACGACCCTTATGGGATCACTGGGATCCATTTTGCTACGGTTGGCGGGCGCGAGGTTGTGCAAAGAGCGGGTCTAGAAGCTAGCACGAGGATCGTTTACCCAGGTTTGGGCCGCGAGGATGCGTAATACCCTAGTCCTACTTTGGCGTATATTTGAGTGTTCTTGGGTTCTTGAACTAGCTACGTTGCGTGTGTCATCCAAAAGATCCGAATCCTCCTTCAGTACGCCTCGGGCCTCCTTTTATAGTCAAAAGGGGCTGCCACGGTGGCACACAGGAGGTGGAAAGGTATACAGTGTACAAGCTTATCGCATGTCATTACAGGACAAAGTGCATTAAATGCGCTGCTTTAGGTGTCCACTTGCTTTATCGGGGCGGTAACGAGGCCCGTCCCGTCCGTCGCCGCTCCGCCTTGCTCCGACGCGCGTCCAAGCCAACGAGGCATGCAGCGCCACATAGGCTGGCAGGCTGCTGAGTTGGCGTGGTGGTAGGGTCAAAGATCTGTATGCCACCAAGCAGGTGTTTGGCTAGTTGGATTAGTACCCACGTACTGCCACGTGGGTACTTGCTTTAGTTGGTGGGTTGGCCGCTGAGCTGGGGCGGTGATGGGGCGGCAAGGTCTTGTCTCGGTCTCGCGTATATTCCCGGCAAGGGTATTGCCGGGGCCTTGTGAGCGCCCTCGGCAAGAGTCTTGTCGGGGCCTTGCGAGTGTCTTCGGCAAGGAGCCTTGTCGGGGCCTCGTGGGCATCCTCGGCAAGGAGCCTTGCGATTGTCTTGTCTTCTGGTCCTCATCTAGGATTTGTAGGCTCTCTGTCTTCACAAGATCTGCATGCCATCATGCAGGCACTTCCCGAGCCTTGGTTCCAATGTTGTCGATGGTGTCGGAACTCTCAGGCTCAATGGTGGCTGCAATATTGGTGTTGGGCGAGCTGCCCCGGCAAGGCTCTTGCCGGGGCTGTGTAGGCCGCCCCGACAAGGGTCTTGCTGGGAGGAAGCCTGTCTGATCGCTCCGTCTTCTGCGCCCTTGGTTGGAGCGCTGCTCTGGTAGCCTTGCACTTCTGCTTCCCTCCTCTGCCCTGCTAAGTGTGGTCGCGGGTGCGGCTGTGACTGCCCAGTGCACAGGTAAAGGGGCACAAAAGAGAGCCCCTACTTTTGTGCACCGACAGGAGCCCCCGGGCCTGGGCCACACATAAGCACTATGCGTTGTTGGGCTAGGCCCAAAACGGTGTGCGGGCACGCGGGGCAGAGTTTTACTGCGGTAACCTCTCCGTTGGTTGCACTTCCCCATGACGCGCGTTGAATGCGCGATGTGGGGGTCGTGCGTGGGGCGGTTGCTGCCCTCATGCGTCACATCATGGTAAATGGTAAAGAGGCGATCCGCGCCTTCCCCGTAAAAAGGGGAAACCGTGGGTGTGCTGCTTATTTACCCTCCGCGTCTCTCCAATTTCAGAACCGCCATCCCCCCTTCTTCCTCAAGCGAAAAAGCCGAAACTCCCGCCTCCATCCGCCGCCGCACCCCCATTGCCCTCAATCTCCCATTGCTCCAGATTCCTCACCTCTTTCCCGGCCGCCATGGCACCCAAAACCAGTAAGGTCAAGGGAGTGGCCAAGGACGCTGGGGAGAAGGAAGTGCCGGAGAGCGAGTTGGCGACGCTTCGGATGCAGCTTGCCCTCTTCCCCTCGACGGTCGATGCGGTCCACCTCAGGGACTAATTCAATCCTCTGTGGGGGGCGAAGACGACGGGGCATCCGGCCACTCACATCATCCCCGCCGATTTTGCTGAGGCCAGCCCGAATCGGTATCCTTTCTTCATTGATTACTTCTCCTGCGGGCTCTTCCCCCCTTTCTCTGAGTTTTTCAATGATGTCATGCACACCTACGGCTTCCATCTTCTTGATTTCATGTCGAATGCCGTGGCGTGCATGGCCTTCTTTGCCCACCTCTGTGAGGGCTTTGCCGGAATGCTTCCCAGCACGGCGCTCTTCCGCCACTACTTCTGTCTGCATATCTATACAGGGGGTGCCATCTCCGGCTGCGTCACCTGGATCCCACGGACCCAGGAGAAGGGCACGTATCCGGAGGGCACCCAGAAGGAGAGGTGGGAGGAGTGGCGGGACCGATGGCTATGGATCGAGGAGGAGGATCCGCAGGAGTTCTGCCGAGTTCGTCAGAGCTCGCCAGTCCATCGCAAGGACTGGAGCGACCCTGACGCTGATGAAAAGAAGCTCGCGGTCGCTATTACCAGAATCCATCGCCTCACCATGGCCGGGCTCACCCTTGAGATGATTGGGGCCGATTTCATCCGCCGCTGAATCGCCCCACTGCATAACAAGGGGAGGCCGACCTGGCTCTTCAGGAACGTGGCCGACATCATGAGACTTCGCCCTGGCTTGAAGCACAACTTCATGGTGATGGGGCATGCCCATTTTTGTCAGAGGCTTTTTCAGCTCAATGTGGGTAACGACGGCAGGGCTGAGAGAGCCAGCAAGGCCGTCAAGGGGCCTCTGGTGGGAATGGTCCCGCTGAGCAACAACTCTCGCCAAACCGACATCATCGCCATGGTGCTGGACTTCAACGCGCACGGCCTCGACCCAAATTGGGCCGAGCCAGAGGTAGAGCAGGTGCAGGAGTTCTTCGACAACCTATCGGAGAGGTACGTCCGCGATGAGCCACTGCTTATCCAGGACACCACCAAGGAGGAGCTAGACTACATCGCCGCCAGGGTGGCGGAGGCGGCGCTTGCCAGGGAGGCTGGCAGCGCCGGCCACGTGGAGGACGAGGCCGAGGCGGCTGCGGAGGAGAAGGAGCTTGCCGGATGGGTGGAGTCTGCTAGGGAGGCCAGCAGCGCCGGCACCGGGGCCCCTCTCATCGAAGATGTGGTCGAGGAGTCGATTGAGGAAGAGGCCGAGGCTGACGACCCTCCGACCACGGGGAAAGGGCGTGTCCTGCGGCGGGCCAGCTTTGGCGAGCCGGTCCGGCCCGGCAGGACCGAGCAGCGGTAAGAGGTCCAGGGGGAGTCCGTGCGCCTGACGAGGGTCGCGGCGGCGAAGAAGGTGGTGAAGGCCGTGGTGGCGAAAAAGAAAGCGACCGCCTCTTCTTCGTCCAAGCGGTGCCGGACTCCATCCCCTTCCCCTCCTCCCGCAGATGTCGACACGGAGGTCGTCTTCAATCTTGGGTCTCTCAGCCCAAGGAGGGAGAGGAAGGAAGCGGAAGAGGAGGTGGAGGATGAGTAAGCATCTTGCCCTTCATCATCCCCGTCCCTTCAGATCGCACCGGTTTTCTTGACTTGTTTTCGTCCTTGCAGGGATGTGGAGACGCTGGCCCAGAGGGCGGCGAAGAAGGCCAAGGCCTCGACAGGCGACAAGCCCCCGGGGATACTTCGCGTACGCCGTTGTTGGTTGAGAGCAGACCGGACAGCAGCCCCCGCTCCAGCCCCCAGCGTAAGCTCACCACTCACTCCTCCACTGATGAGCATTGGCGTGTGAATCCTCTATGCTGACCTCGCCGGGTTAGTAGGAGAAGAACGGCGCCAGGAGGAGCCGTTGAGGGCCACCCCCAACGCCGCCCCTCTCGACTACGCCGCCCCGAGGGGCGTCCCCGGCAAGGGCATCCACCACCGAGCCCACTCATATGGAGCAGGAGGCGAACTTGGGTGCCGGGGGTTCTGCCCCGGCAACAAATGCTGGAGGGGAGGATGCTACTTCTTCCCAGCTTGAAGCGGGTAAGTCGTTTGCTTCCCGTCCTCACTCTTTCTTTTTCTTATTGAACCTTGACCTTGGCCCCGTCTCATCCTCTCTTCTTGGTATCCAAATCCTTCCTCGGCGGACTGGGAGGATATCGACACCGTTATCGAGGAGGTCGCCAGGGACGCCGAGGCCGAGTCCAACAAGATCGCCAGCGAGGAGGCCGCCAAGACCGCCGCTGAAGAGGCTGCCAAGGAGCCTGTCGGGGAGGCCGGCATGGCCGTTGCCGAGGAGGGGGTGGTTGACGACCAACCTTCCTCCTCTACTGCCTCCGGCTCGGGCAAGTACTTGAAGGTGGGCGACGACCTGTTCGTCCACCTCCAAGGAACGGCAAGCACCAGGGCGCCAACCGAAGGGGAGGAGTTCGACGACGAGGCGCTCGCCTCCGCCGGGCTCCAGGTCATTAACGAACCGAGCGCCAGCGGCGGCGGTTCCCAAGAGGAGCAGCTCCTTCGGGCCATGAGCACCAACTTCCAGAAGCTCCAGGCGCTTCACCATGCCCGCCTGGACAAGGCAAAATCCAAGATGGCGGCGGTGGACAAGGCGGAGGCGGATCTCGAGGGACGTATCGTTGAGACGCAGGCCTGGTTCCGCCAAGCCCATGAGGAACTGAAGGTCGCCCAGGATCTGCTGGCTGAGCGCAAAAAGGAGTTCATCCTGAAGTAGGCCGATGTCGAGAAAGCCCAAGAGGCGGCGAGGGAACAGGCCGCCAAGGACGAGGCCGCTCGACATCAGCACCAGGCCGAGCTGAACTCCTAGGAGGAGGACCTTGCCGCTCGTGAGGAGGCACTCGCCGCCACGCTCCGCAGCAAGGATGAGGAGGTCGAGAAGCTCGTCGTGTTGCGGACCCAGGAACTGGAGCAGAGGCATAGGGAGGCACTCAATGCCCAAGCCCTGGTCCATGTCGGCAGAGTGAAGGAGCTAGAGGTGGAGCGGGATGGCCTGAAGAAACAGGTCCTGGAGCTGGCGAAGGAGAAAGACACGCTCAACGGTGCCTTGGTGGAGGCGCAGGCCGCAGTCCTTGGCAAAGCCGAGTTGCTCTCCAAGGCCAATGACTCCATCAAAGACCTGAAGCTGAAGCTGGAGGGTCTTGAGGGGACGCTTTCGAAGGTCAGGGCCCGAGAAGAGACCCTGACCAAGGCCCTGGAGGACGAGAAATAGCTGTGGAGGAACAACACCGCCAACCACGAGGATTACGTGAAGGGCGAAAACCTCTGGATCAGCCGCCTCGTCGGTGTTGCGGTGAGGCTCACCACGCAGTTGGCCGCCATGGGCATGTCGAGATTCAGGTATTCCCCTGAGGCGGGTGCGAGCCCCAATGCCAAGCTGACCCTGTTCTTCGAGGGCGTTCTTGAGGCCCTGGAGCAGCTCCGTTCCAACAGAGCGTCCTCTCTGACCAACGAGGCCCGGAGGCTTTGCCGGGGTTCCCTGACCAAGTCCTCACCAAGGTGGCGTACTGGAACCCCAACATCGACTTCGACGCCGCGCTGGAGAGCTTGCCGAAGGGTGTGGACCTCGCGGCGCTCGAAGAGTGTATCGAGCCCATCATCAGCCGCGTCGATGGAGTTCGGAGGATAGAGGGTCAGCGCCGGGACTAGGCACCCCGTTTCTCATCGCAGCTGCAGGTTCATGACCAAGACAATTATTATCTTTAGTTAGAACCGCAGCAACAATTGGTGTAATATAACTCCGAAGTACTTTGAAACGATGCATGTTATTTTCCTGTTCGATCTTTCTTTGTATGTATACCCTACGATCAACTGGATAGGCTTGCCGGCGTGTAAACCCAGGCTGCGGCGTTTCGAGGACGGATCCTCAACAACCGGCCGGGTGTGCTTGCGGCCAAGCAAACCACCTTGTCGTTCTCAACACGGCCGCTTGAACTGTTGAGCGCACTCGAAACAGAACAAGGGTGTTGCCAATAGCGGGAGGGCCACCCTGTCGTTCTCGACGCGGCCGCTCGAACTGTTGAGCGGACTTGAAACAGAACAAGGGCATTGCCAATAGCAGAAGGCCCCCATCGCGTGCAGGTTTCTCATACCAAGAGCAAGATCTCCGAGGAAAACAACCTTATACATAAAGGAATTACTCAAAGTTCCGCATGACTTAGCTTTTCTGCCGCCGCGCGAGCGTTTACTGCTTCCGCAAATGATGTCGTTCATTCGGTCGTCTTCTTCCTTGGAGTGATGACCACGATGAAGCCGCTACGCCAACTAGACCGGATTTTCACAATGGCTCCCCCTACCTGGCGTGCCAGAATGTCGGGGGAAACGACACCTATGGGATCACTGGGATCCCTTTTGCTACGGTTGGCGGGCGCGAGGTTGCGCGAAGAGCGGGTCTAGAAGCCAGCACAAGAATCGTTTACCCAGGTTCGAGCTGCGAGGATGCGTAATACCCTAGTCCTGCTTTGGTGTATATTTGAGTGTTCTTGGGTTCTTTAACTAGCTACGATGCGGGTGTCGTCCAAAAGATCCGAATCCTCCTTCGGTAAGCCTCGGAGCTCCTTTTATAGTCAAAAGGGGCTGCCACTATGGCTCACAGGAGGTGGAAAGGTATATAGTGTACAAGCTTATCGCATGTCATTACAGGACAAAGTGCATTAAATGCGCTGCTTTAGGTGTCCACTTACTTTATCGGGGCTGGTAACGAGGCCCCCCGTCCGTCGCCGCTCCCCTTGCTCCGACGCGCGTCCAGGCCAACGAGGCATGCAGCGCCACGTAGGATGGCAGGCTGCTGAGTTGGCGTGGTGGTAAGGTCAAAGATCTGTATGCCACCACGCGGGTGTTTGGCTAGTTGGATTAGTACCCACGTACTGCCGCGTGGGTACTTGCTTTAGTTGGTGGGTTGGCCGCTAAGCTGGGGCGGTGATGGGGCGGCAAGGTCTTGTCTCGGTCTCGCGTATATTCCCGGCAAGGGTATTGCCGGGGCCTTGTGAGCGCCCTCGGCAAGAGTCTTGCCGGGGCCTTGTGAGCGCCCTCGGCAAGAGTCTTGTCGGGGCCTTGCGAGTGTCTTCGGCAAGGAGCCTTGTCAGGGCCTCGTGGGCATCCTCGGCAAGGAGCCTTGCGATTATATTGTCTTCTGGTCCTCATCTAGGATTTGTAGGCTCTCTGTCTTCACAAGATCTGCATGCCATCATGCAGGCACTTCCCGAGCCTTGGTTCCAATGTTGTCGATGGTGTTGGAACTCTCAGGCTCAATGGTGGCTGCAATGTTGGTGTTGGGCGAGCTGCCCCGGCAAGGCTCTTGCCGGGGCTGTGTAGGCCGCCCCGGCAAGGGTCTTGCCGGGAGGAAGCCTGTCTGATCGCTCTGTCTTCTGCGCCCTTGGTTGGAGCGCTGCTCTGGTAGCCTTGCACTTCTGCTTCCCTCCTCTGCCCTGCTAAGTGTGATCGCGGGTGTGGCTGTGACTGCCCAGTGCACAGGTAAAGAGGCACAAAAGAGAGCCCCTACTTTTGTGCACTGACAGGAACAATAAAAAATTATAGATACGTTGGAGACGTATCACCACACCACCCCAACGCCACCAAGCAAACTACATATGCACCTACCCGAACCGCTTAGAGCCGACAGAGACCTCCACCATGAGCGCCACCGAGGAGGGGTGAGACAAACCACGATGGAGCATGGACTCCAAGACGGTGCCTCCAAGAAGAGAAACGACCACTGAGCGCAGCCACCGTCCGATCCCGAAGATCAAGTTTTCACCCAGAGCAACACGACGGGGAGGGAACAACCACGACGCGAGCCTTCAGGAAGGGAACGACGTCCGCGGACGCCACCGCCGGCGGCCAGTACAAACCGGGCAAGTAATACACCCCGGCTCACCCCCTCCGTTGCACCGAAGCTTCGTCGAACACCGGCATCCATGCCACCCACATGACCATGGGTGCCCGCCCACACCTGAGACGCGCGCTCCACCCACAAACGTCGTGTCTCCCATCGCCAAGGCCTCCGCTCTGCATTCAGAAAACCCCGGGACCAACCAAAGGCCTTGACTTTGGTCCAACCAGCAGCCCCCAACTAACTGAACAATAGTAGATGCCCTGCCTCGAATATCACCGGAGTTGCGGCTGCACGCACTCGACCGAGGAAAGGGGGAGAAGGGGAAGCGGACGCATCCGGACCGGCACACCCCTGTGCCGGTAGTGGGTGGCCCGACCACGTCGGCGCCTCCCATCTCTCCAGCCAACCTCCCCACCGGACACCCCCTGTGTCGCCCCATCACGGCATCGGTGCAGATCCGCGCGAGGCCACCAACAACCACATGTCCACCAGCAAGGGATACCACATCCACCACAGCCAAGCGCCAAGGATGCTCACCGGGGGAGTCAACCCGCATCACTCGCCGCCGTCCAACCGCCGTCATTTTCTCTCTGGGTACGCCCCTGCTTTTGACAGAGCATGAAAGAGAGCTCAAGCCTCGTGCTCCATCAGAATAAGATTCAGAACAGCTTCCTTCACACTCCTACTCAATGAAAGGTGAACTATTTTCTTGAGGAGACACCTTTTCTTCTCCATTAAAGATATCATCCCTAACGGATACCAGGTATACTCATGACTAAGAGTTCTTTGTAATCAGTTGCGATATCTAACATATCCCTTGATTCGCTGGCCGGCCCCTATGGACCTTCTAGCACATGAATTAAAGTTTTCTCTTCCTTTGATTGGAGACAACATGAAAATATGTTGTATTTCTATCTGCTTCTACATATAACATCCGTATCTCTAGACCTTTGCATATCTTTGGTTTCTTTAAGGAGGAAACTTCAGATTTTATGTCTAAATAGATCTACTTTTGATGATTGACACGTCGTTAACCGTCAGTTCAGAGTTCCGACCTCGCGGACATAATCAAAATATTCGCGCCAATACACACATGAACGTTCCGGCGTCCGGCCGGCCTTGCCGACATGGCCCTGGCCAGCTGGAGATCGCTCCTCCGGCGCGGCGCCACCGACGTAGTTGACCACCGGTGCTCGCTGCTTCAGTATGCGCGCCCCGGGGCCTCGTTATTCGGCGCGGCACCTACCTGTGTAGGCCTCCCCTTGTAGCAAAACCAAAGAACCACGCGAACCAGGTGATTAAACTAGGGTTTCACAGTTGTCGCCTCACCAATCTCCACGCCCGCGCGTACTTCCCCAACCTCGACCTCGATCACCAGCACCCATGCCATGCATGCATGGGCACGCGTCGGTGCACTGCCTAAGTAGCATCGTTTCCACGCCAATTAATCACCTGCCACTGAATTGATCTTATAGGTTAACCACTCAAGGTCCAGCTTAATGGCTAAGCTAGCTTGCCCTCTGGTGAATATGTGTTTTGACGAGCCCTAGCTAGCTAGATGGCATCTCAATTCTCAGCTGCAGGCTATATATAGTGAAGGTATTCCGTGCCTTTAAATCCATCACACAGAGCTAGCTAGCTGCCTCCAGTTAACCATTAACAAGCAGAGTTGCTAGTTAAGTATAGCTAGCACAGAGCAGCCCCAGCTCAGCTAGCTAATTACTTGGCCATCCAGCGACGATCATGAAGCAATCGGCCGTTGTGGCTGCGCTAGCTCTCGCCGTCGTGGTCACCGCGGCGGTGCTGCTGCCCGGAGCGACAGTGGCGGCGGTCGCGACGCGGCCGGCCAAGTACACGTACCAGGAGGACGCAAGCAGCGACTTCATAAGGAGCGTGGGCACGTTCTCGGTGACCGTGTACAAGCTGGCCCACGGGTTCAACATGTACTACACGAGCACGTCACAGTGCTGGTCCGTGGCGTCAGGGGAGGGCTACGAGTACTGGATGGTGCTCACGGCAAAGAACGGCGGGGTCTACGGCAGGTATGTGTCCATCGTCTGGGGCATCCCGGGGTCCGAGTCCAGGACGTGGAAGCTCCTCAGCTTCAGCAGCACCGACTGAAACAATGAAGCTATGGCTGCGTAAGTATGGCGCGGTTGAGAGTGAGAGACTCTGGCGACATTTGATGCTTGTTTAGTTTACTTGATCTTGGAGGTTGATAGGTTTCACTGTCTCCTGGTGTTGACTGTTGAGTCGTCGCGGTTTGGGTGTTTCCATGTTATCATGATGATGTACTTCTATTATTTTGAAATTAATAAATGTCTACTTATTTAGCAAAGCTGGCCATTTTTATTATTCTCGAGGAATGGCGAATGGAAGACACTTGCTTACCATGGACGGGTAAAAACCTCGTCTCTGACGGTTTGCCGCTCCGTCTGACGGCTTTTGTAAATGACATCAGAGATTATCACTTGTAGATGGTCTACATTTAGTGACAATAACCTTCTATGAAAGGTGTCCATGCAATGTCCGTACCACATACAAAGTTTTGTTGAGATTATTGTTGAGCGCAACATGAAAGTAGAGGTGAAAAGTAGACACAGAGACACACAAGATGTAGGGGTAGAGCTCTTCTCTTTATTATTTAGTTCTGTATATATAGAGAGAATAAACGGCTACAATTCTGATTTAAGTCGTCGAACTGATGATTACTGAATAATTCCAATGGCCAGAAACTTCATTTTAAACATCTCCTGGAGACCTAGCTTGTAAGCTCCTAGGATGATGGATCCAGAGTCTCTCAGCTTTTGCAGGTTATCGGATGGTCATATCCGATATAGCCTTCTGTGGTCTTTTGGGACGGTTGGGGGTAGCCCATTATGCTCTCATTAGATCATGAATTGTCATGTTTCCCCTTAAGTTCCTTAGTTGTTGTAAAAGAGATTGTGGTTTCTGCTTATGGAAATTGGAAAGGACGCTCTCTTTGTAAAAAAAGGGGACTGAATAAGAAAGAGAAGAGCTCCCACCGAAAGTATTCTCTGAGCCCGTGAATGATGACACTCACAAGCTTTCAGTGGTTACCATTGATATTAATACTAAGACAGCGTTTGATCTATATATTAATGGAGATGAAGGCCGCGGCGGAGAAGACGCTAACATGTTGAACTATAAGTATCATAATCTGGATGGTTTTCTTCCCACCAAGTTGTCCATGAGTGTCTCCAGAAAGAGGAAGATCCTCGATGCACCACTTTGATGTGGCGTCAAATTTTCAAGCAACAATGTACTACTTAAATAATATTCCCTCCGATTCATATTAATTATCGTTCACTCTAAAGTTGTACTAAGGAAGCGATAATTAATATGGATCAAAGGGAGTATCCATAGTTTTTACACATATTATCCGATATAATAGGAGACAATGTATATACACAAAGCAGTACAATCAGATTGCTTACTATAATGATGATAAAAAGGAAGACATAATGATGAAAAAAAGGAAAACTTAAAGCTGATGCCTTGTATTTCCAAATTCGAAAATACATCATCAAACAACAAGATTCAATAACCTACAAGATGAAATGCATAATTAAACTTTTGAGTAAAACAAAATAGTATAGTCAAATGAAAGTACTTAAGTAACTAAACATTACCTTTTAGTACATTCACTTCCTCCTGTCCATGCCTACCCTTTTTTTTTTTCATTTCTTCTTTTCCCACATAAAAAATAAGATCATCACACAAATAGTTACAATTGAGG
Source organism: Aegilops longissima (assembly GCA_021605205.1). Classification (NCBI taxonomy): domain Eukaryota; kingdom Viridiplantae; phylum Streptophyta; class Magnoliopsida; order Poales; family Poaceae; genus Aegilops; species Aegilops longissima. The sequence continues at coordinate 607,321,603 of CM038679.1, read as the reverse complement.
CGATTGCGCAAGTAACTAGCTGAATTTCCTAATGTGAAGATTTACAACATATGTGCATTTTTCAAAAACCTAGGACTAACTTCATATCTACGAAAAGTAATTAGGACCTCCAATGCATTTAATTATTTAATGTAAATCACCTGCATTACATGTTGTTTGGTTAGGCTTAATTTTGGCTTTTGGAGTTTAGCTTATATATAAGTTTTAAAAAGCAAAAATGCTAAAAATCTGATTTCAGATTTTTAAGCATGAGAAATCGAATATTTTTCTTTAGCAAGCGTGGCAATTTCAAGCAAAAAGTTGAACATGGCAAGGAAGTGCCATGCTTGCAAAAGAAAATGGGAAACAATTCGGTTCAGTCAGCTGATCGCTCGCGCGTTGGGCGAGTAACAACTGAATAAAAAGTTATCTTAAAGGGTTACACGTGATACCTATCGAGAAACATTCCGTAGGACCCTTATCCATTCGTCACCGCTTTGTCTCCAATCCCAATCCTCATGAAAAAAGATTTATGTTGCAAACGTCCCTCCTCAACAACACCCATGTTGAAAAAATAAAGACATAAAAAACCCTGCAACACAACCTTTCATCCATAATTCCAATCCTCACGAGGAACAATCTACAACATCATTCTTGTTGCAAAAGTCGTTGCGCAACAACACTCATGTTGCCAAAAAATTAAGATAAAAAAATTGCAACACAATCTTTGTTGCAAAAATTTCTACAGTAAGGCCTATGTCGCAAAAAGGTTCTGCAACACCACCTTTGCAATTGTGAAAACGTCGTTGATCTAACGACTGTCGAGGCGGTGGATTTTTTTTATCTTTTATAAAGATCCGCCGACCGACTCGTAGCATACCCTCAAAAAAATGGCATCCTCGCGACACATAATTTACGATATTGAGACGTTTGATTAGCCATGATAAAAAATTCGACGTTCAATTTGTAGCGAAATCCTTAAAAAATACTCCCTTCCTATAGAAACATAAGAGCGTTTAGATCACAACAGCGGGAGTAACTATTTTGTGCTTTTGACTTTGTTATTCCCTTTAATGGTATATATAAACCAAAAGCATAAAAATCTCAAATACCCCCTTAGCAATTGGGTCCTCGCCCTCACCTTCTCTATCGAAACAATCCCTCGCATCGGCTTTCCGCCGTTCGTTCCCCTCGCCGAGTCGCCGCGCCGCCGCATCTGCATCCTACTCCTATCCATCCCTCCCCGCGCGGAGGGCCCACGGAGAGGCATGCCGCGCGTGGTGTCTCGTTCGCCGCCATCCCACCGTCGGCGGCGCTCCCCGTCGCCGCGGTACGGCAGCAGGCGGCGCTCGCCGTCGCCGCGGTATGGCAGCAGGCGGATCCGACGAGATCGCAGCCGCTCCCCTTACTCCTCCCGGTACGCCCCGCCCACCCCCTCTCTGCTCCCCTCCTGTAGTGAAATTCATTTGGTTCGTGTGGATTGCATAACTCAGTGCTGCGGCACCTTACCCAGTTTAGCCCGTGTTACCAGTACTACCAAACTGGTTGCACTGTGTCGGAGGCGTGCTTCATCGGAGTGAGATGTTTGACAATTAGCGCACTATGCGGAGCTACACCGCTTCAAGATTTTCAAATCATGTGTCGGGGAGGGGACTATCCTTGCGTGTTTTGGTGTTGTCTTAGGTCCGCTACTGTCTGCATTCATTTAGCTCAGGTTACAGATTGGCTGGTGCCTACAAGATTGATCAGATATTGTGATTGTTTGTTTTTTGGAATGTTGTGAATGGGGCAAACAAATTAATCAAAGAATGTACATAGTGTGACTATGTGGTAATCACCTGAAATAAAAGATGCATTTCAAGCCAATACGACCTGATTAGGGTGTCATGTCATCTCAGATGTTCATGGACGCTGCTACATGATATATTATGAAACATGAGGAAGGTATAAGAATGCTCTTTTCACAATCTATTGTACATTGTCATGAGTTTACAGATAATATTTCGTTTCTGATATTTGGCAATCGATCTCATAAGTGAAGGAGGTTATGTAGACATAGAATATTATAAGTGGACATCTTTTTTTCCAGTTCGGCTGCACTTCTGAGTATACAAGATTTGTTGTCACGCCTGTTTTAGAATGGAATTTGATGGGACGATTTGTACAAGTATGTCTCATGTGCGATAAGTTTTTTTAAGTGAACTGCGTCAAGAAACCTGAACTCCATATCAAGGACTTGTATCAGTCATGGGTAAGTCAAGCAAAGAAAATCTGATAAAGTTGAATTGATGTGTTTGAATGCTCTTGTATTTTTGGTATGTGTGTTAGCATGCTGACATGTCATATTTTTTTGTGCCCCGTTGATGGTTTGCAACTTTGCATCTGAGCTACACCAACAACTATCAATATTAGAGCCTTTTTGTTGTTGTATTTTTCAGTTCCTATTTAAGTTCGTTTATCCTTTGTTAGGAGAAAAAGCCCGTCTCCTTCTCCTAGATGGGACAGGAGCCAGTCCCCAATTCCTAGGAGGCGTAGAAGCCCTCCATCACCGAGGAGACATAGAAGACGGAGAAGTCGGAGCAGCTCAAGTTCTCTTGTAAATAACTCCAGCCCAAGTCATGGATCCGAACAGAACAGTTTAATAGAAAAACAAAGGAAGGAAGAAGAAAATAAAAGGTAAACTCCTTTTCATTCTTCTACGCATACATATTGCTAGTTTTGCGTGGCCATCTGCTCTTGGTCGCTCTTGTATTTTATTGTAGAGAATCTTTAACTCACATATTGACAGTTTGCTTGTGCTTGTGGAACTGTATTCTTCTACAAATCTTCTCTGTCTTGTTTGTACTTCTGTAGTTGGTTTGGAATGGATTTGTTCAAACAGCCAAAAGATGTCCAACTTGCATGCAAGTCCACTCTGGGCTGTTGTGAACATATCAATAAAAAGCATCACATTCAGAAGCATTTAATTTTCTATGTTAATCCTCAATCCATCAAGGAAAAAGAACGGGCCTTATGCCATTTTTTCTATTTTATGCTGGCATCTCAACTTTGAGTCTGAAGTTTTCTGTTTTCCTAAATACAAATTGTACCTTCTACCAAAAACCACAACTGTTCTCCAAATCTCTTACTTCTGTGTATACGTCTCTGTCTGTTCTTCTGTTATATTACTAGAGATTGCTCCTGCAGGTGTTCCCAGGAACAACAAAGCTGAGGGATAACGATGTGTTATTAAATATTTGCTTCTGTTTATTTAATGGACGCTGGTGTTTGTTCCTCCCAATTTCGTTCTGAAATTGTTGTCTCACGAACTAACTCTATCTCATTACCTGTGTGCATGCCACATTTACAAGTTGCACTTTTGCTTTTCTGGACAAAGCTACTGTTGCAGTTTTACTTATTAGTTCGTTTGTGCAGCACATATGTGTTTTGAACTTTTGTATGATCACTTGTTCCGATTAGGGGTCCTGTTGCTCATTAATGTTAAATCGACTCCTTCACTTGTACTCCCTCCGTTCCGAATTACTTGTCGCAGAAATGGATGTATCTAGAACTAAAAAATGTCTAGATACATCCATTTCTACGACAAGTAATATACATCCATTTCTGCGACAAGTAATTCGGAACGGAGGAAGTAGTAGCATAAGAATTTTGATGGCCAAAGCCAATTATATTCTTTATAACCTAAACATTTTTCACCGCAGACGCCAAAAGGAAGCTGAACTTAAGTTGTTGGAAGAGGAGCTTGCTAGGAGAGTTGAAGAAGCTGTTAGGAAAAATGTTGAGGAGCGTCTGAACTCTGAGGAAGTAAAAGATGAAATAAAACGCCGTGTTGAGGAAGGTATCAAAAAGTTATTTGATGAGGTTGATGCTCAGCTACAAAAAGAAAAGCAAGCAGCTCTCCATGAAGCCAGGCAGAAAGTAGTAAGTATTATGCATGTCATGCCTCCCTTGTTAGTACTAGTCATTATTTAAGAAAATATCTTGAGATTTATAGATTGGTGGAGCTAGTGAAATTTTTGAAAGAACAGAAAGATGAAATCACGTTTCGATGTATTATCTTAGCTCTGTAACCCAGATAATCACACTTAAGTTTTGATTGATTTAGCTTCATCGTGAGCTTGGGATGGTATTGGTGCCTGCCAATAGATGTATGTAAACATGCATGTATATGTGTGCATTCATCCCACCAAAACTGATAAGTAGCGCTGTTCTCTAAACTGCTTTTGACCGTCAATGAAACCAAACAGATACACAAGATTACTTATTTGCTTGTTTTCATAGAACCTTTCCCAAATCTAATTTTGCAGGAGCAAGAAAGGAGAGAGAGGGAGGAGTTGGATAGGATGATCGAGGAGAACCGGAGGAAAGTAGAGGAATCTCAAAGGAGGGAAGCTCAGGAGCAGCATCAGAAAGAGATGGAGCGATATTTGGAGCTGGAACGGATCCAAAAGCAGAGAGAAGAAGCCTTACGCAGAAAAAAGATTGAAGAGGAGGAAGAAAGAGCTAAGCAGATGAGATATTAGTAGTAAAGAATAGGCACTGGTTTCGTGTTTGTGTTGTAATGTGTTGCTGTCTTACGAATGGGAGCATTTAACTTCTCAGGGACGCTTCTAGCTTCTGTGCCTGGTTGCACCAGTAACCTTTTTTCTGAAGTTCGCACAATATTATTAGAGGGGAGGTATGTTGACGTCTCCTTTTTCTGAAAGATGTTTTTGCAGCAACTCTTGAAGCAAACTATACTGGCATTGTAATGTTTGAGCACTTATAACTTCTGTGAAATAGCGGCAGACGGCAGCTGGAGAGCGTAGAAATTTCCGAACAATACACCATGGACTAGGGTTCTACTTTGTAGTTGCTGTGTCTTGATGCAGGATGAACTACTGTTACAAGTGGCAATTGGGCACTTTCTTTCTTCCTACATAGACTACCTCTAAATCCATTTTCTGCAACAAAAGAAACCCCAGAAACCTAACCAAGGGCTGGTAAAATACACAGCTACAGCCAGTTTCCTCACTTCAGTATGAAAATTGAAACAAATGAAGTTGCAGTGCCTACTATTACCTCCGTTCGAACTAAAACCGTGCAGTTATTTCCGAATGGAGGGAGTAAAACCAGTTTCCTCACTTTCATAGAGTGATGCTTTATGTTTGATTTCTAAGCTTTATTTGAACCGTATGTCATGTGTTTGCCTTGAATTGTCTTGGAATTTTGATCTTGGAAGTATGGATTTGAATTGAAATCCAGTTGTTCAAAGTGGTATATGATTGGGCGGTGGCCTGGGGCGTGGAGGTGAAACGTTCGTTGACTGTAGCTACAGTCACACACTGTAGTTATAGTAAACACTGTAGCATCAAGGATGGCCCAGGGCGTGCCGATATTCTGGCTACGGCGCTGATTGATTTTATATGATGTGAAAATTATGTATTATAGTGTTCAAAGTGGTGTAAAGATATAGAGAAAAAACCAGATGTAGGGGAAGTTGTATCGGGGATCTGTTACAACACATCTGTGAAATCCAATAAATTTATTGGGAGAGCCTCAATAAGCATTTATAGGACAAGATTTTTGAAAAGCCGCTGGAGGTGCACTTACACTGGCCACAACAGGTCAAGCTACTGTTGATTACTTGGACAGCTATTACAAGTCACTTCATTTGGCAAGGAAATTTAGTATGGAAGAGATATTAAAAGGAAAGATGCCAATCTCAGAGGATGGACGTGTTGTGAACAGAAAATGTGCACCAACCCCTGTTCCACCAACAGGCTAGGTAGCCTTATCTGTTGATGGTTCTTTTTCAAGCCATGATGGGCGTGCTTCTGCTGGAATTGTACTGCGGAACAGGGATGAGACTACCATCTTTCCGGCATATAGATACATTTTTCATTGCAATGACACCCTTGAAGCGGAAATTCATGCAATCATGCAAGGTATAGCTTTGGCCATTCAACATTCAGACATGCCGGTGATAGTCTCATCGGATTCTTCGAATGCATTGGCAACCCTCACGAACGCCACACTTTCCAAATCAGCCTATGGCCATCTTGACGCAGAGATTAAAGCTCATATGGTTGCTAGGGAGTTTGTTCCTTGTAAAATTGGTCGAGTGCAGAATAGGGTAGCACATTTTTTGCCACACTATAGTCGTACCGAGTGTTGTACTACGGTATGGTTGAACTCGAGCCCTCCATGTTGTGAGGAGCAGTTGTCTCGAGATTGTAACCCTATGATTTTGGAATAAAACTCCCTTTCACCCTGCAAAAAAACCAGGAATTATCATATAGTATTGCATAGTATTGTATGATACTACTTTCACAGTGCATACTATTGTAGTTTGGTACCATAGTGACCTTATTAATTGTCATGTATGACACATACTCCCTCCGTTTTTAAATATAAGTCCTTTTAAAGATTTCAATATGGACTACATACGCGAAAGTGCATTTCTGCTCCCGAGCTCATTTGAGCTCGGTATGAGCTCGGTGAACAGTAAAATCGAAAAAAATTCAAAAAAATTTCAAAAAATTCCAAAAAAAATCCCAGAGAAACATTGACAAAAGTTCTAAGTGCTTGCAAAAATTCATCATGAAATCACATTCCTGTAAGGCGTGACAAAAAAAACAAGTTCAGCCTCCAAAATGCTTTTGAAAGTAGCATTTTCAGAGTACCGATTTTGTTTTTTTTGCCACGCCTTCTAGAAATGTGATTTCATGACGAATTTTTGCAAGCACTTAAAACTTTTGTCAATGTTTCTACCAAAAAAAATTGGAATTTTTTGAATTTTTTTTTATTTTTTTTCGATTTTACTGTTCACCCGAGCTCATATGAGCTCGGGTGCAGAAACTCCACGTCCCTACATACGGATGTATATAGATATATTTTAGAGTGTAGATTCACTCATTTTGCTCCGTATGTAGTCCATATTAAAATCTCTAAAAAGAGTAATATTTAGTAACAGAGGGAGTACTAATACATTATTTAATATAATATGGTATCATATCATGATACTTAGTCATCTCTTTCCTCATTTGATTGTGCGACTCAACAAAATTGTCTGCTTGACATGTATGATACTTCCATTGTGACCAACTTTCGAAGTTTCGGGTCCTTATAGTTGCTCTAATATAAGTTAGAAAAAACACCTACGCCAAATTCTAAAAACTAAAAATTAAGCCTAACCTTTTTTTGAGATGAAAATTAAGCCTAACTAATAGCCCAATAGCGATTGGGTCCTGGCCCGCCCTCTCTACCTACTTCTCGCTTTATGAACTAGCCCAATTTGGGTTCCGGTGGGCGTGTTTTTTTTTCTACGTGTTTCTGGTGTTGGTTTTTATCGCTTTCCTTGCGTTTTTTCTTATTTCTGTGTTTTTAGTGGGTTTCTCTTTTTTTCCCTTTTCCTTTTCCTTTTTTCAACACATGCTACTATTTCAATACACGATGTACACTTTTTTTTATACACATGTAACATCTTTTGATACACAATGAACTTTGTTCAAATACATGGCATAAATTTTATCAAATACACAATTTTGAATATTTTTGGAATATATGTTTAAAAAGTAAAATACACGTTGAAACTTTTTTAATGTCATGAAACCATTTTTTAAACTAAGTGACCAATTTTTATGGCATTGAATAAACATTTTTTAAAATGCCATGAACATATTTTTGAAACATGTGAATATTTTTAAATGTCACGTACATTTTATGACTGGTATAAAACATTTTCTAATTACGTGGACATTTCTTTACGTTGTATAAATAGCTTTTAAATGTAAAGACAATTTTTAGGAAATGCATGAACATTTTATAAAATGTGATGTACATTTTTCGAATGGTATAATATATTAACTCCTCTATACCAAAATGTAAGACATTTTTTGGTTTCGCACAGGGCATAAAAATGTCTTACATTTTGTTATGGAGGAAGTATTTTGAATTGCTCAAACATCTTATTCATTGTATTAAAAATGTGATGAACTTTTTTTTGAGATGTGTGAACATTTTTCAAATGTCAAGTAGGTTTTTTTAAAGTTACCTACCCTTTTTTATAATACAGAAGCTTTTCTTGCATTATATACACATTATTTAAATGTGTGATAACTTTTCCTAATTTAAGAAAAATACTTGCCCATTTAGAAATATAAGTAAAAAATAAAGAAAGAAAGAAAGAAAGAAAAATGTGCGCCGGAGACTAGAACTCCTTCCGATTCATTTAGGATGTCCTTGAGGCGAGACGTGCTTGTGTGTCGCTGCAGGCGAGATACATCCACTCCCCTCTCGACCTTCTCTAGCAAAACAATCCTCGCATCCCGGCCCATCCCCGCTTTGCTAGCCAAGCTAGGCTCCAGGCACCCAGGCGCAGGCCCGGGGCATGAGATTTTACCCCACCTCTATTCCCTCCTTCTCATAATATAAGATGTTATTTTAGATTTTTTATATGAGAGCAACTAATTAAGGGGTACATATTGGAGGCCTCCCGCAAAAGTTACTTCTTGGCCTAGGAGCGTGCCAATTGATGCATCCAGCCGCCACAACGTGCCGCGTGCTGGAGCACCCTCGATGTTTCGTGTTTCGTGTTTTTGTATTTATTTTTTCTTCTTTTCAATTTTTGCTTGGGTTTTCCTAGATTTTGGCGGAATTTTTGGGAAGCAGTGCTTTTATGTGAGAAGCATAATTGTGCTTCCTGAAAAGGAAAAAGCGCAGCTTGTGCTTCCACGAGAAGCACAACTATGCTCCCTGAAAAGGGAAACCACATGGTGATGCTTACGCGAGAAACACAACACGTGCTTTCATGAGAAGCAAAATCACAGTTTGTGCTTCCGCGAGAAGCACAAACTATATTTCCCGAAAAGGAAAAAGCACATTGTACTTTCAGGTTATGCTTTTTTCTAGCTTTATTATTTATTTTGTTTTATTCTATTTTGTTTTTTATTTCAGTTTCTCTCCTACTTTCTCCTTAAAAAAGCATGTCGAAACCTATTAATATGGTATCTAGTTTTGATCTCGACGTGGGAAATTTAATACTGAAAACAGTTTGTGATCTGGACACACGGTTAAAGAGATAAAATGCTTTGAAAAAAGATGAATCTACGAAAAATGAAAAACTCTCATGTTGTGACAAGTGACGTATATACAGTGTGCCACTTGTCAGCACCAGAAAAGCTGAAAATGACCTTTGCAAGGATACCCCTTAATTAGTGATTTTGATTTTTATATTACCCTAAAAACATATAAGATTTTAGGGCCCATGATTCATACTCCTGCGGTTCTGTCTAGCAGGACCCACGCACAGGAAGCCTTCACGATCGTCCTGAAGAGCCGAGCCCGAGACACATGAACACCAGTACACGACCTAACAAGCACACCCAGACCGCGCGCCAACCACAACGAGCCCCTAGCTAACGCTCGAGCGTCAAACACCCGCCGTAGCGAGCCGTGTTGTGCGACTACTAAAATCTCCCCAAAAGAATCTGTGCTTTATCGAGGAATCAAACTTGCAATCCCACACTGGAGAGCAGGTGTTCCATACTACTTGAGCTGGTGAGTGTTTGTGATTAATAGGTAGCACAAACTAATAAGAACAAAAACAAGTGGCAGATAAAGAAATATTCAACCATTTCTTGGAAAATTGTGAACAAATTTATTCTAAAATTGCGAATAAAATTTGAAATCGTGAACAAATTTTGCAATTCAATCAAGATTTTAAAACGTGAACAATTTTTTAAAGGTGGATTTTTTTTGAAAACGCGAGCAAACATATTTTTTGAAATTTGAACAAATTTTAAATTCCAAACAATGTTTTTTAACTGTGAACAATTTAAAATACACACTGAACATTTTTCTTAGTGTACGGTGAACATTATTCAAATACACACTGAACTTTTTTGAAAATTTACGGTGATTTTTTGGTTTCAAATGCACGCTGAACAATTTTCCTATACACGATGAACATTTTCTATACATAGTAAAAAATATAATTTACGGTGAACTTTTTTTAAAATGTGAACAAGATTTGAAATATGTGACCAATTTCTGAGAACGTGAATTTTTTTGGAATTTCAATCATTTTCTTAAAGTTCACAGAAATTTTGGAATTATGAATTTTAGTAGATTTTTTTGAAAAATATGCAAGAAAAAAGAAAAAGAAAACAAAACAATCCATTCCGGCAAATAGGATCTGCCAACCACGACGGCACGACCTAACCGACGAGCTCCTGCAGTCCGCCGCCGCCCCGCGCGCTCCCGACCTCCCCCCCCTCCCCCGCCGTCCCGAGCGCCCCGGCCGCCGTGCTGCTGCTGCCTGCTGGCTACCGCCACCGCGGTGCTGTTCGCCCCGGGCTGAGGTCTCTACACAGTCCCTGCTTCCACCGCCGGCCGCCGGGCCCTGCCTCCGCTGCGCCCAGCCGCCCACGAATCTGCGTCGCCATCCTACTCCCCGGCCGTCGCGCTGCACTCGGTAATTTTATCGTTTTCTTGCCCAATAGTGTCATAGTGTGTATGCAGCTAATGGAGCTGTGTACTGTGTGTATGTGTAATGTGTTGATGGAACTCAATTTGATGCGTTTTGTAGAAAAAATAGAAGAAGTAGAAAACTGAGTTGAGGAATATGGGTGATGATGGGATGAATTATATCATTGTGTGTCATCTTGTCATGTTTTTCTACAGACCTTACTCTTCAGAAGAGATGGGAGATAGAGAAAGGCGAATGGTGTTTGTCACAGTAGGGACGACATGTTTTGATGCTCTCGTCAAAGTGGTAGATTCTGAGGAAGTCAAGCAAGCACTACTGCGGAAAGGTTACACAGACCTTCGGATTCAAATGGGCCGAGGAACATACACGCCATCCAAGGTAACATCTGTCTCCGTATTGCAGTCTATTCTCTTTGTGTGGTTTCGTTTAGTGACTGGCGGACTGCACCTTTTAGTTAATGCAGTATTTTGTTATGAAAATTGCAGTACTCGATAGGAAAGTAGGGGAAGTCAGATAATGTTTTGCAATCTCGTCAGAATTACTACTGCAAGGAGCAATGGGTTTTTATTGGTGCTTATCAATCCTGAAATGGACATAGTATCTGATCAACTGGGATCTATAACTGCTGATCTGACATCTAGGTGGTAGATTGTTCGTTGCTTGTGGAAAGAAATTGCGTGAAGATGTTTCTGTGACAAATTGTGACATGCTTAGAGGTTTTGATACTTTTAATGCTACAATAATCTACTTCTTTTGATGCATATACCATACTTATCACATGAAAAAAAATCTCAAACTTGCAAAATGTAGGATAAAGTTAAACAGGATAGGTGGCAAAAAAAAGGAACATATGCAGCGTCAGGCTATAAAATTTGATTGTCCACACTTCAGGGAAGTTCACACTGATTTACTTTTTTTTGGGGTGCTAACTATGATATTTGAAGTCTGGTGAACTGGTGCCTTCTATATATAGTACTTATAGGCCGAAATCCAGAATTTGGTTACAGTTAGGCTTTTATGCATTATAAGGTGGAAATGAACCGGACAATCAAGGATCTGATGGAAAAATGTGGAACTAACTCGCTTATATGTTAATTGATTTCTTGTGGATATAAACTTCATTTCCATATTGCGCCACTTTGTTATGTCCAAGTAGAGCATATAATTTGGTTTCTAAATAAGAACTGAACCTTATATACTTAAAACAATTGACAGACCAGAAGGCCTACTTAAGTCCTAGTCTTACGTACTATCTAATATCTTCTGCTTCACTGTACCATGATCAATGATTGTGGTTTGTGTCTAACGATTATAAGTGTGTGAATATGGCATGTATTTAGCTTTTTCTTCTTGAATATAGGCCTCAGGAAATTCAAATCTTCAAGTTGAGCATTTCACCTTTTTACCAAGCATAGCTGACAGCATACGAGAAGCATCCTTAGTCATCAGTCATGCAGGTGATGATCAAATCTGAATATAGGTTTATTTTCTTGAGAGAACTATAATGGAACAATACTTGAAGCAGTTTTTTTTTGGTGAATCCTTTGGCCTATGTATATTGGTTGTTGTAACAATATTGCCCTACGCAACCTCTTCCACACTGATATTGTCACAACACTTAAATCTGTAGAAATCTATGTTACGGTTTTCGATTCTCCTGTCATTGTTTATGGATTTGTAGTTTCAACTTCAAATACATTTTTTGGCGAGAAGGAAATAAGTACTACAAACTCTAGCATTTCGAAACATGTCCATTACTAGGTGGTAGGCTGGTCAGTTCCTGTGAATTTTGTAGAAGGTGGACAAGGGTACCCGCTGAATTGGCATTAGTCACTAGTGATCATGGAATCAGGACTTGTAGTTGCACCTGTCTGTAGTCCATTCAGTAGTGAATCCGTTGGACTTTTTCTGTTGGGGAACTTGCTATATTTTAGCGTAAGAGTGTCTCTTATGGGAATAATATGCTGTCGGTGTTGCATTTTAGTGACATCAGTGGTTGGAGAAGGCATTCCAGGCTATGGTTTGTTTAACTTATTGATGGCAGGTTCTGGCAGCATATTTGAAACGCTGCGACTGGGCAAACCTCTTATCGTCGTTGTGAATGAAGATCTGATGGACAATCACCAAAGCGAGCTAGCAGAGGAACTGGCTGAGAGGAGTCACCTTTTCTGTGCCCATCCACAGACGCTGCGAGAGACCGTCGAGGCGATGGATCTGAATGCGCTCCAGCCTTATGTGCCAGGAGAGGCAAGGCCAGTTGTGGCACTGATCAACGAATTTCTTGGTTTTCCTGTCGGTTGATAGTCCGTGTTTTCTCTTCTTGTAGATGCTTCACCCTGTTTGCTACTGAAAGACTGTTGTTGTTGTTGGTCTAACTCACTGTCCACTAGCATTATGGGACAAATAAGGAGAGAACCACGAAATTATAATGGTTAATTTACACTTGAGAGGGTTTTGTAAAATATTGCCTATGTGGCGTCAGCCATCGCGCCACACAGTCATACATTCTCTTTTCATATTTACTAGATCGGGACCACGCCTTGGCGCGAGGGTGCCGGTCCTAATATCTTTGTCAAGCAGATAATTCTAAGTTAGTAGGAATTCAAGTTTAGCATATCCATTCGTACAGGATAATAATAAAGTGATGAAGGAACATTCAATTGTGAGAGAGCGAGCATAGTGGTGCTGAATATTGGCGTGAGATCATAAGTCAGAATTGATTTCAGTATGTCCATAAGGGTTAACAATGCAGGTTTCCATATATTTGTTTGAGGTGCAGGCAGGTTTACATCTAACAAAGGGACCTACCAAGAGCAGGACGTAGTTTATCATTACATTGACAGGTCTAGCAAGATCAAGGTTGAATTCTTATGTTATATGAGTCCAAAGTCAAAGGGCATGCGATGAAATAGTCTATCCTAAGTAGAACATAGAAGTCTGCCTTGTGACAATTGTAATGACAGGCCACGCACGCACGCACGCACGCACACATATATATATATAGTAACACTATATATATATATATATATATATATATATATATATATATATATATATATATATATATATATATATATATATATATATATATATAAAGGTTCATAGGATCAAAAAGTCTAAAAAACCAAGGGAAGAACACCTATCAGCAAACGATGTAAAGTCAGTAGCTACAGATCCTATCAAAGCACATATTCTTCACTTGTAAGCATGGACTAATCCGAGAAATAGATTATTTTTCCTGAAGCTCGGTGAAGCACAACATGGGCATGGACACATCAGTGGCTCTGCACGATTGATGTAGGTTGCATCCCCTTGGTGACATTGATGAACCCAACAATGCTTCTCCTGCATTGTGCGACCAGTGAATGCGGACACCATCACAGAATTTGTTTACAGTGAGTTCACTGAATTCTATTGTGTTCCAAGTTTCAGGTTGGGATGAAGAAGAATTTGAATGTTGAATTATTTTTTACCTTTCCATGAGCTTACCTTGTATACTAAAATCAGAACTCCATTCCATAATAATGATGCAATACACTTCCTATTCATAATTCTGATCACATTGACACATTCTTTTTCAGACAATACGTGCATAAAGAAGTCTAGAAATACATTAGACTTTTCCTTCAATTACGACAATAGAGGAAAGCATTTCAGAAGATGGTTGAGGGAGTCCTGGACTAGGGGGTGTCCGGATAGCCGAACTATCATCTTTGGCCGGACTCCTAGACTATGAAGATACAAGATTGAAGACTTCGTCCCTTGTCCGGATAGGACTTTCCTTGGCATGGAAGGCAAGCTTGGCGATACGGATATGTAGATCTCCTACCATTGTAACCGACTCTGTGTAACCCTAACCCTATTCGGTGTCTATATAAACCGGAGGGTTTTAGTCCGTAGAACGAACAACAATCATACCATAGGCTAGCTTCTAGGGTTTAGCCTCTCTGATCTCGTGGTAGATCTACTCTTGTACTACCCATATCATCAATATTAATCAAGCAGGAGTAGGGTATTACCTTCATCGAGAGGGCCCAACACAGGTAAAAACATTGTGTCCCTTGTCTCCTGTTACCATCCGCCTAGACGCACAGCTTCGGGACCCCCTACCGAGATTCGCCGATTTTGACACCGACATTGGTGCTTTCATTGAGAGTTCCTCGTGTGTCGTCACCTATAGGCCCGATGGCTCCTTCAATCATCAAGAACGACGCAGTCCAGGTGAGACTTTTCTCCCGGACAGATCTTCGTATTCGACGCCTTTGTGCTGCGAGCCAATTAAACAGCCATCCGGAGCAGATCAAAGCTACGCCCGCCATCGTGTCAGATTTGGGAGTTTGAACTACACGGCCGACATCCGCGGAGACTTGATCTTCGACGGATTCGAGCCACAATAAGCAGCACCAGACCGCCTCTCGATGGGCACGATCTAGCTCTGCCGCGAGCGGTGCCTCGAGGTCGCGATCGGCGTCCGCCCGACCCTTAGCTCGAGCCGACTCCCCGATCGAGGGCGAGTGGTTGGACACCGCCTCGGGGCTACGATCTCAACGGCGATTGAGCCGAACTCCATCCTGTCGCTGCGAAGACCGTGACTCCAAGGTGTCGGACTCCTCTCCGGACTCCGAACCCTCCGCGCCCCTGCCAATCGAATCCGATTGGGCGCCGGTCATGGAGTTCACTGCCGCGGACATCTTTCAGCACTACGGTCATGAAGGTTGGGATGCGGACGATGAAGAAATTCAATGCCCACCCATCACCCACTTTGTAGCCACTGTCGATGATTTAACCGGCATGCTCGACTTCGACTTCGAAGACATCGACGGTATGGACGACGATGCCGGAGACGACCAAGAACCAGCGCCAACAGGGCACTGGAAGGCCACCTCGTCATACGACATATACATGGTGGACATCCCAAAAGATGGAAACGGCGATGGAACGGCGGAGGATGACCCCTCCAAGAAACAACCCAAGCGCCGACATCAGCGGCGCCGCTCTAAATCCCGCCACAGTAAAAACGGCGATTCCGGCACGGGAGACAATAATACCCCGGACAGTGCCGAAGACGACCCCCTCCAGCAGGACTCAGCGCGGGAGGAGGAGAAGCAAGTCCGCCAAGGCGGCGAAAGAGAGGTAGAGGACGATAATTATGTGCCCCCCCGAAGACGAGGCAAGCCTCGACGACGACGAATTCGTCGTGCCAGAGGACCCCGTCGGACAAGAGCGTTTTAAACGCAGGCTCATGGCCACGACAAGCAGCCTCAAGAAAAAGCAAGAACAACTTAGAGCTGACCAAGACCTGCTAGGCTGACGGATGATGAAGTCCTTGCAGCGAAGAGTATGAACTCGAACGCCCTCAAAAGCTACCCCAAACGCAGGCCGTTGCCTCGATCGAGGAGGAAGCACCCACGTCACCAACGCCGCGACATGGCAGACCGGCCACCCGTGGCGCGACGAAGAAGCCTCTCGGCCCTCCGCTCAAGCCACGCCCGACGCCGCTTCAAAAGTACCAAGGCACGGGAAAACGCGCCGGACTTGCGAGATATATTGGAGGATAAGGCAAAGCATACAAGATCGATCTACAGATCGCGTGGCCGCCCAACGACTCGGGATGATTACCGTCACGCCGGATACAGCAAACCCGGCCGAACGGAACACAGCAGACAAAGCTCATATGAGATACGTCGTGATATAGCCCAATGCAGAGGCGCCGCACACCCACTATGCTTCACAGATGAAGTAATGGATCGTCAAATCCCTGAGGGCTTCAAACCCGTAAACATCAAATCATATGATGGTACCACAGATCCTGCGGTCTGGATCGAGGACTATCTCCTCCATATCCACATGGCCCGTGGTGATGATCTACATGCCATCAAATACCTCTCACTCAAGCTTAAAGGACCAGCTCGGCATTGGCTCAACAGCTTGCCAGCAGAGTCAATCGGTTGTTGGGAGGACGTGGAAGCCGCATTCCTTGATAACTTCCAGGCACATATGTGCGACCACCGACGCCGATGACCTTAGCCATATAATTCAGCAGCGGAAGAATCGCCGGACAATTATGGACGCGGTTCCTAACAAAGAAAAATCAGATCATCGACCGTCCGGATCTGAGGCGCTAGCAGCCTTCAAACACAACATCCGCGACGAGTGGCTAGCCCGCACCTAGGACAGGAAAAGCCAAATCCATGGCAGCCCTCACCACACTCATGACCCGCTTTGCGCGGGAGAGGACAGCTGGCTAGCTCGAAGCAACAACTTGGCCAAACACCACGGTAGTTCGGATACCAAGGACAGCAATGGCAGGTCGCGACGCAACAAGCATAAACGCCGATTAACGATGATAATGCTGAAGATACGACAGTAAATGCCGGATTCAGAGGCTATAAACCCGGTCAGCGGAAGAAGCCATTCAAAAGAAATACCCAGGGCCCGTCCAACTTGGACCGAATACTCGATCTCTTGTGCCAGATACATGGACCCCTGAAAAACCAGCCAACCACACCAACAGGGATTGTTGGGTGTTCAAGCAAGCAGGCAAGCTAAGCGCCGAAAACAACGACAAGGGGCTGCATAGCGATGACGAGGAAGAGCCCCAGCTGCCAAACAATAGAGGACAGAAGGGCTTTCCCACACAAGTGCGGACGGTGAACATGATATACGCAACCCACATACCCAAAAGGGAGCAGAATCGCGCACTAAGGGGCGATATCGCGATGGAGCCATCGCCCAGTTCAACCCATGGTCTTCCTGCCCGATCACCTTCGATCGAAGGACCACCCCACTAGCATCCGTCCACGGCGGTTTCGCGCATTGGTTCTTGACCCAATTATTGACGGATTTCACCTCACCGAGTCCCGATGGACGGCGGCAACAACTGAACCTGATTTATCGGGATACGGTCGCGCAAAATGGGCATAGACCCGTCAAGGATCAAACCCACAAAGACGACCTTTAAAGGCGTCATTGCAGGTGTAGAGGCCAACTGCACAGGCTCCGTTACACTTGAAGTGGTCTTCGGATCCCCGGATAACTTCCGGAGTGAGGAGTTAATCTTCGACATAGTCCCGTTCCGCAGCAGCTATCACGCACTGCTCGGACGAACAGCATTCGCAAAATTCAATGCGGTGCCGCACTATGTGTACCTCAAACTCAAGATGCCAGGCCCTCGAGGCGTAATCACGGTCAATGGAAACACCGAACGCTCCCTCAGAACGGAGGAGCATACGGCCGCCCTTACGGCAGAAGTGCAGAACAACCTCTTAAGGCAATTCTCCAGTCCGGCCAATAAACAATCGGACACTGTCAAGCACGCCCGGAGTAACCTACAGCAAGACCGCCTGGCACGTTCCGAACAAGCGTAGTAATGCAGCCCCAACCCCAGCCCTCGCGAACTCGCGAAGCCAGTACTACGCGCACGTAATTGCGCTCTGAAGCACCATGGGCATAGGGGACGGGCCACGACCACGGCATGCCCGAATGCGGCTAGACCGCACTAGGGGCTCCGTTTGTGTCATTCCTTTTTTCTTTTTTTCTTCCTTTACTTTCAGGACTCTGTTCTCCGAAGCCCTGTCCGCATTCGCGCCCGACACGATGCAACAGCCAGGGAAGCGAAAACTGCGTCGAGTGTCCAGGTGGTCTCTATTACGAGCAGTATACCTGTTTTACATACCACACCGCAAACTTACCCTGGAAGGGGACATGTCAAAATTCCCGCACCTTTGCTTATCGCACAATTTGTATCGTTCGCTTTAATTTGCAGTTTCTTTTGAATAACCAATATATAGCTCTTGCCTATTATTGCATTCTTTCCCATTATATATGTTCATTTATGACATTGCGAACTGCACAATTTGGTACGACCAATACACCGGGGCTTAAGTACCCCAAAAGTATGGTGTGATAAGTCCGAACACTTTCACAAGTGCGGCACCCGAACTTATAGCATTATATGCATCGGCTCGAATCATGTCTTGGGTCAATAGTTGGGTTTGCTCGGCTCCCATGTTTTGGTACCTTACGTTCCGTTATATCGGCTAAGGTAGCGCTGGGAGAACCACTGCGATTGTGCCCGGTTGAGCTGGGTTGAGCACCTCGGTGGAAAGCTAAAACTGACCGTCATGATAAGGCGAGAGCGATCGCTGTTCGAGAGGTTTCTTGAGTACCTAAATACTTATGCCGCTTAGAGCGAGGAACCGGCATTGTCCGCCAAGGCGTGATAGCGCCCGAACTCGGTCTTCGAATACTAGGGGCTTCACGAAATTTAAAATTATAGAATTCTATGGCTAAGTGAGAGTGTTCAAGCACTATAAGTCCGGTTGCCTTGTTCGTTGCGTTGAGCGCCTCCCTCGACGGAACCAAGAATGGGAACAAGAGCGCTCAAGTTTATCCCGAACACCCCAGCACTCGTGGCATGGGGGCTGAAGCCAACGACTTGCCATCTCACAAATTTGATAAACGGCCGCACAAAAGGTAATATTTTAAATTAACAAGCGTTGCTCACCGCATATGAACAAGTTTTCAGCGTACAGGATAACAAATGCGAGTCTATTCAAAAATTACATCTTTGGAGCACTCATCCGCTATACGGCGGGCACCCTTCAGGACGCCCTCATAGTACATTTCGGGCTTGCGATGCTCCTTGCCCTTCGGTGGCCCGTCCGTCACAAGCTTCTCCGCATCCAACTTGCCCCAGTGCACTTTAGCACGGGCAAGGGCCCGACGGGCACCTTCAATGCAGACGGAGTGCTTGATGACTTCAATCCATGGACAAAGTCCACCAGCCGCTACTCTAGCCCGGCGTAGCTCCTGGCATGGCTTCCAATGGCCACACCGAACTATGAGGCCCTTCATGGCTGTTCAGGCGACCTTGTGGAGCTCGACCAGCTACTTCACTAGTCGCTCAGGGCACCGGACGTTCGGCCTCAAAGATACCGAGACCAGAACACCTTCTCCGTCGAGCTCCCCTCCTTGGCGCGGTAGAACGCGGCAACATCAGACACACTACGGGGCAGATCTGCGAATGCTTCTGGAGAGCTCCGAATCCGGGTAAGTAATAGGTAATTCACTTTCACATGCTTGCTTTGCATAAAGAATGCCTTACCCGCCGCTATCTTCTTTAATGATTCAATTTCTTGGAGGGCTTTTTGGGCTTCGACCTTAGCGGCTTTGGCACTCTCAAGAGCCGAGGCGAGCTCGGACTCTCGAGTCTTTGAGTCACGCTCCAAACTCTCGTGTTTCTCCATGAGAGCCTGGAGCTCTTGCCGCACCTCCGCCACCCGCTCCTCCTGCTTCTCTCGCTCGATGCGCTCATGGCATTTGCTTTCGGCCGCGGACACCGCTTCCTTCAGGGTCGCCACCTCGTTCGTGGCCCCTACAATACCCACGTTATTCCTGTCATTTTTTGCAACCGAATCCTTTCTATAAGGTATTTCTTTAATAAGGTATTGCTTACCTTCCCTGTCCTCAAGCTGCTTCTTGGCAAGGCCGAGCTCGTTCTCGGACCGCTCGAGGCTCTTCTTCAATGCATTGACCTCCGTAGTCAGTGCGACAGAGGTCAGCAGCGCAGCCTGCATTCGCATATTGACATACTTATGTTAGACTCCTGCGTATATCTTTTTAGATCCTTAGTCCGTCTTTTCTTTCCGAACACCGAACTAAGCATCAGGAGCTACTGTCTATGCGGTAATATTTTTACATATTCTAAACTTACCTCAAAGCCTGTTAGAAGGCTGGTACAGGCTTCAGTCAGCCCGCTCTTGGCGGACTGAACTTTCTGGATCATAACACTCATAACAGTGCGGTGCTCCTCGTCGATGGAGGCGCCTTTAAGCGCCTCCAGCAAGCTATCCGGTGCCTCCGGTTGGACGGAGGTCACCGGCGTCGTAGTCTTACCCTTCTTACGAAGGGGTCGCTTGCCGGACTTCGGAACCACTGAAGGTTCTGGTACGGAGTCCGGCACAGGGCCAGACTTAGAGCCCTCTGGGGTCTCGCCCCCTTGCGCCGGAGTCAGGAGGTCGCCTTCTTGGCGCCTCGAGACCACCTCCTCCTGGCTGGGCCCTCTTGGGACTCCATCGCAGTGTCGCCGGTGACACGAGGAGAGGAGGCGGTCGGAAGTGAAGTACTATTCACATCCGACGAGCACAGGGAGTCGCTCGACGAAGCGACAAGCTCGTCCTTGGGCGGGCTACATGGTCATATTCGGCGTTATAAGACACTATGCGACAAATAAAAAGTCATGAACTATTCCGGAGTCCGGACACTTACGATCTCGCCAGGGGCTTGGCCCTTGGTGGCCACTCCTCCTCGTCGCTGTCGGCGTTGGTGGATAAGTCCGGAGGAAGGGTCCTTCCTTTCTTGGACCCTCCGGCCTCCCCGGTCAGGCGGCCTTCCTTTTCTTCTCTCCCCGGGGAGAGAGAGCTTTTTCCTCATCCTCTTCCTCGAGTTGTCGGGCGGTGAGTCCGACAAGGCACTGGCGACGGGAGCTCCTTGAGTTCCGTGGCCTTCTTCTTAACCTTCTTCTCCGGCACCACGTGAGGTGCGGAGCCGAGAGCCCCATCAATCGGGCGTCCGCTGGGTCTTCGGCAAAGGGGCGGACAGTTAATCTGTCCGGACGTCTTCACCGATCTGTCAAAGGTTAGGGAGTTTTAGATCTCGCATAGAGTCAAACTATGAAAAAGAGTCCCATAAAGGGTAAAATAACTTACCTCGCTGGCTTGACGCTGCGAGCTGAATCCGCGATCTTGATGGCGGATGTGGAACCTCGGCGCCCTTGAACAACACCTTCCGGGCATGTTCGTGCGTAGTGTTGAAGAGCCTTTTCGAGTTGGGTGCTGTGCGGATCGAACTCCCACAATTTGAAGGCCCATTGTTGGCATGGGAGAATCCGCGGATGAGCATCACCGGATAACGTTGACAAGCTGAGATTCTTGTCCGCGGGTTTGGACGCAGGTTTGGAGTCCGGATAGCTCGTCCGAATCACCCCACGACAGGCCGTCTCTTTCCATGATGTGAGCCGTGGGGAAGCCAGATCGAATTGGGGCCGCCTCCCATTGAGAGTCGCGCGACTCGGTGATGTAGAACCACCCGATTGCCACCTTTATGGTCTCCACAAAGGAGCCCTCGAGCCATAGGACTTTGGCCATCTTGCCAACCATGGAACCTCCGCACTCCGGCTTGGCGGCCGCCCACTACCTTCGGCTTGACATTGAAGATCTTCAGCCATAAGCGAAGTGGGGCTGGATGCAGAGGAAGGCCTCGCACATGACGATGAACGCCGAGATGTTGAGGATGAAATTCGGGGCCAGATCGTGGAAGTCCAGGCCGTAGTAGAACATGAGCCCCGGACAAATGGGTGAAGTGGAAAACCTAGTCCATGGAGGAAGTGGGTGAGAAACACCACCCTCTCATGGGGCCTGGGGGTTGGAATGAGCTGCCCCTCATCGGGTAGCCGGTGCGCGATGTTGCTGGACAAGTATCCGGCCTTCCGCAGCTTTTTGATGTGCCCCTCCGTGACGGAGGAGGCCATCCACCTGCCTCCCGCTCCGGACATAGTTGGAGAAGGTTGAGGTGGGATGTGCGGACTTGGGCGCTGGAGCTCGAGTGCGCGAAAATGGATGAGCAAAGGAGGAAGAAGGCGTAGGTGAAAAGGTGGATCCTTATCCCGTTATATGGACGGACGAAGCTATGCGTCCCCCGCCAGCCTAGTAAAACTCGCTTATCTCCCAAGCGCCATAATCAATGGCGCGGTTGGGTTACCCACGTCCGTATTGATGAGAATCCCGGAATAAGGGGGCACGATCTCCGCTTTGATAAGACGTGCCAAGGAAACCGCCTTGCTAAACGTGCTGAGGTGGAACAGTAAAAACGATTCGAATAAAGGCCTGGCCGTGGTGTGATGTCACGCCGCGGAATACGTCAGCAGGTCTGTGCAAAAATTATTCTCTCTATGGTGGTATGTGGAACTTGTTTTGCAGAGCCGGGCACTATCCTTGTGTTCAAAACCTTCTAAGTATTCGGAGGAGGAACCCGCCTTGCAATGCCGAAGACAATATGCGCGCCGGACTCGTCGTCATTGAAGCCTGGTTCGAGGCTCTTGAGGAGTCTGGACTAGGGGTGTCCGGATAGCGAACTATCATCTTTGGCGGACTCCTAGACTATGAAGATACAAGATTGAAGACTTCGTCCCTTGTCCGGATAGGACTTTCCTTGGCGTGGAAGGCAAGCTTGGCGTCTGGATATGTAGATCTCCTACCATTGTAACCGACTCTGTGTAACCCTAACCCTATTCGGTGTCTATATAAACCGAGGGTTTTAGTCCGTAGGACGAACAAAAATCATACCATAGGCTAGCTTCTAGGGTTTAGCCTCTCTGATCTCGTGGTAGATCTACTCTTGTACTACACATATCATCAATATTAATCAAGCAGGAGTAGGGTATTACCTCCATCGAGAGGGCCCGAACCTGGGTAAAAACATCGTGTCCCTTGTCTCCTGTTACCATCCGCCTAGACGCACAGTTCGGGACCCCCTACCCGAGATCCGCCGGTTTTGACACCGACGATGGTGTTTTTTCTTACTGTCTTAAGCAAACACATGTTTACACGTGAGCTCACCTCCTTGTCGGATAAATCATTGGACTGGACCCAGGTCTCCAGCAGAAGCATCCTCTCATAAAGAATTCGTTGTATCTGCGGAAGAAAAGTTTCAGTAAGATGACTCCATGACATATACAATATTTTCTTCTAGTAAATCAAGGAACAATACACTTGATTTATGAAGAGTCGATGGTATGTAAACTTATTTACCAACTCTAAACATACACTTCTCATCCAAAATTTATTGACCCTACTACATTTGTATATCAAGAGGTAGCTAGTGCACAAAATGATATAACAAGAACATGTTGATCTCCACAATAAGAATTGTATCTTTTAACTATAGATAATATTTTTCCTTGCAAAGTAATTTCCTGAATTACATCAGGACAGATAGAAAGCATATCATCACTGCTATATATAATGCAACTAAGAGTTTATTAGGCCATAATATGCCTTTTTATGGTAGCCATAGTAACTTCAAGATGAGAAGTCAAGAGAGATAGAAAAAACTCCATGTGTTTACCCACGCTGGGCATGGAAAAATTTACAACCCACAGAAGCATCAAAGAACACATTATTAGAACCAGCATGGTCCAGACTTACTCTGAAGCAACACTAATAAATTCACATCTTGTACATACCAAAACAAAAATAATGTATTACCAAGAAGCAAGATGAACAAAAGCATGTGCCTTAGAAAAAGCGAACCACCTGGAACGGCCTGGTCATACAAAGAACAATGACCATCGAAAGAACTTCCACAAAAAGAACCATCGAAAGAACCGCCCCAGAAAAAATTTATCTGTGACTGAACGCCGCCATCACTAACAAAAACATCAGTGTCAACCCCTCCAAGGATAGAACAATCAGGCGCCTTCTCTCGAACATAAGAATGGAATGGCAAATGATTGTAGCTCGTAACAGCCTCAGATAGAGGCATGTAGGACCAATGTACAACAAACATGCCTGTAAAATAATGAAAGAATAACCCACAAGACACCAACGCATGCCAGACAAAGGGATGAACACATAAGAATATTAGATAAATAAAGACGTGCCAAGCAAGAGTAAATAGAGCCAGATATGTGTTACCTTGTGAACCAAACAGCAAGAGCAGTATCCAGCAGGCTCCAGAGGTGCTCGGAGACCGAAAGTCGCCAACAAACTGGAAGATGAAATCAAATAGAAGGTTGAAAAAATAGGGTATATATAGCAGATGTTGATCTAGTAGTAGTAGCTATGTTGCTATTCCTCCTCTATTTACTCTTGCTTAGCTGAATACTGGTCCAGGGTATATATAACAAAAATCCTGCAGGGGGATATACTACTCACATGCCACCCATCCATTACACCAAAGCCTAATTGAAAAGCCAAATATAACCTAGACCAACTAAATACGCAGAAGGCACACACAGGTCCCAATTGTCATTTTCCAAAATAATGCATCGATTCTCATTTTTCGCCATAGATGATAGATCTCAAACTTCATCATGCTTCGGCGCCTCTAATGACCCCCTCAATATGTCTACATTTAGTTATATACTTCATTAATCATCTAGCTAACTCAAATTTAGAGTGATCTATGCTTTGCTGATCAGGAAGAATGAACATACCCTGCCAATATACCTAGAAAAAGGCATGCAGACAACCAGGAGCACATGGCATCTCATACAAATGCATCTTGCCGTCAGCAAACTACTACAACTACAATCCATCGAATAATCTTTATAAATCACATCTGGAACTACATTGGCTTGTCCCGTAGCTCCAACAATATGGCACATGCGAGCAGTTCCAACAAACAAATCAGTAGGTCACTTGTAGGACATAGCAGAAACGCACAAAAAAAATTAGGTCCCACCAGAATCTAGAGAAGTGGCAAAAAATCTCCGATGCCAAACGGTTAGGAAGCACAGAAATACAAGCAAACAATGATACTTTTAGATGCCAGGCTTCTACCAATAAGAGCACACGGAAGATATATGGCTGCAAGAACACAAACACATGCCTCGAGAGCTGAGAATAGAAGGAGAAAAAGGGTCGACCTGTAGAGCGGTGCCGAAGACATAGCTGGACGAACCAACCAGAACCACGAGCACCCGTAGATAGTGGACCAACCTGCAGGGGAAAGAAAGCAAATCAAGGATTAGTTTGAGATAACCAGATTTGGGATGGTCGAAAACAAGTAAGCACAAACAGAGGACCCTCGCGCCAGGGCAGTTTTAGATGTGGTCTAAAAATAATGGTAAAAGTAGCAAACACTCTGTATTGTCTTTTATCCATGGACCAACAGGAAAAAGCAACAATAGTCTCACAGGCACATTATGATAAACATAAAATGCATACATATAATTAGCATGATGACAGTGTCAGTATCACGTGGAAAAGGTCATAATCTAACATATACATTATGAGTACTCAAGGATTCTCCCATATACTTCCGTGTAAGCATTAATATATTCAACCGTGGATTTTTAGCAAGCTAAATAATTTCAGAGCATTGATCTGAATCACACACCTACACACAGACTGCGCCAGTTCCTCTCATAGCATTTAGAATGTCGACAATTTTCCCTTTTAAACCATATAGAAAACACAGAGAAGCAAGTATGCTTTCTCTTCTATTACTAATGCACACGCCAATGTGCTTTACAATAAGCATGCATTCGTCACCTCTCGTTTTCTCTGCTCATGTACGTCTGCTAGATTATCTGGTGATAAGATGGTCTAATGCATATCTTACTGAACAACAAAGCATGTGCTTCCTGTGTGAGTCACTGTAAAATATGTGCATGCCAGTGTCTGTGTACACGTATGTGTGTGTCTGCTCAAAGATCAAGATGTGCTCGTGTGCACTGCTCATCAATTGCCATGCTATCTGAAACATAACACTAATTTAAATGCCAGACAATGTAGAGCAAGACCAGATCATTCCAAGATTGCACAATTATTATGATAACAGATGTCAACCCTCATTCCATTTTTAGCTCTGATGTTCTTTGTGGCTAAATTTAGTGCAGACCGTGGTCCTCATTCCCAGATTGCACAACTATTATGATAACATATAGTATCAATCCTCCGTTATCAAACATCTAGATCTTCTTGCATCTAAACAATTGGCTATGAAGTGAGCTTGACATTGAAAGCTATAAATATGCCGCCATGCAGGCAAAAGTGGACTGAAAACAATGCCTTGCCAGTAGCAAGCAGAACATCCACTTAAACCTCTAGTACATGTTGAACAACAAAGTATTCTCGACATCAAATTCGATGGTATGATACTCCTGGGAACAAATTTAACTTTTTTTGTGAACAGAAAAATTTAATTTCAATGCCACTACATATTTAGACAGAATGAGAATGAGTACGACCAATAAGCAGATACTTACAGGTTCCTTAAGACCAGCAATAGAACCAGAACCTCCTATTTTCCTCTGAAGTGGTGGCAAGTGGCAACATATTATTCCTGGTGTTTTGAGAGCCATCTTCGTTCGCATCAGTCATCTTATTTGGATCAGACAACATGTATTTATGTGCAAGTGAATTTGACACATCAAATCAGTACTCGTGGTTGCGCGAAGAACACAGTGTTTTCTCAGCGAGATGTTGTGTGCTTGGAGGCAGAAAAGGGGGGTGGGATATACCCTAGGTACTTCGATTGCCTGAACTTTTTTTAGCAATGAAAACAGCAGGAGAGACTCCCGCTGTTATGTATTAAAGAAAAGGTGTTTTTTACAGAGTTATTTACATATTTCCATGGTAATGGAAATTTTGGGCCCTAAAAAAGGCAGAGGAAAGAAAAGGAAAACAGAGCAAACTACAGCAGGGGAGGTTACAAGGAGTAGTCTAGGTGTGGAGGGAGGTAATCAAAGCCTCTAGTGTGCTTGTGTCTTCAGTCTTGATCCTGTATTTTAGGATTTCGAAATCAGCCAGCAGCCCCTTTTTCCACCTAATGATTGTGGGTCTATCTTTATCAAACCAGTGTTTGTTCCTTAGTTTCCACATATTCGAATAACCACTTCCTTGAAGAGAGTTTGGTTCCATGCTCTACCAGATTGTACAATCATTTCTTGAATGCCCAGGGAGGTGTTCCACTGTATATGCAAGACATCACAACAAGTTGTACTGAATCTACACTAGAAAAATAGGTGGGACTTGGTGCTTCATGCCTCAAGAAAAATAGACTGGACCACACGAGTTCATCGAGGAAAGTAACCTTTCCATCTATAGCCCTTTTCATCTACAGCCTAAGGAGATTACTGTATTAAGATGTTATGCACTACTACATCTGCACCCAAAATGACTGAGGAAATGGAAGGTGAATAAGTTCTTGACTTTCCTGGCACGTTTTGCAGGTGAAGGAAGGAGACATGACCTGTGTGGCCGGGGGGCGGCGTCCGTAGCGAGCAGAACCAGGCGTCCCTCGATCTGGAATCGGTCGAGCAGGAGCAGACGTCTTCTCCCGGCACGCGAGCATCTCTTGACAGAGGGACGTGTCCTCCTCACCTTCTTCTCGTAGGGGAATGGCTGCTCGCCGGGGAGCTCTTGGTCGCCGGGCTGCGCGACGGCCGCCGCGACCCAATCCTGCCGGCGGCGGAGGCGACCCTCCACCTAGAGCAGCGCGGCCGCCTTGGCCATCTCTTGATGGAGGGGCGTGTCCTCCTCACCTTCTTCTCGTAGGGGAACGACTCCTCGCCATGGAGCTCCTGGTCGCCGGGCTGCGCGACGGCTGCCGAGGCCACCTCCTGCTGGCATACGCCACCCAGAGCAGCGCAGCCGCGTCGGCCTCAATGAGCGCAAACAGGCCGAGAAGTAAGAGGAGAGGGCGGCGTGAGGCCGGGGATGGGTGCCCGGGCGAGCGGCGGCAGCGGCGGCGGCGGCAGGGCAGGGAGGCAGGCGTGGGGTAGGGTTTGGAGGGAGAGAGAGAGGTGAGGGCGCGGCGCGTGTGCGGGAAGAGCGGGCGCGAGTGCGGGAGTGCGCGAGGAGGCGGCGGCTAGGTCATCTCTAGAGGAGCCACTGTGATTTATACCCTTGTGTGTGAAATGACAGAAATGCCCTTGGCGGGGCAGCGTAATTACGCGCGGTGGCACGAACGAGACGATAACTATTTATTCCAACAGTAACTTTTTTTATCCGACGGACGAGGTAGTTCTAGGGGTCGATCCGACGGCCCAGATCCGATCAAGCCACCCGATCCAGTGGCCAGGAATGCCTAAACTCTATGGTGTGGCCTGAGGAGCTTCTATTCTTATTTCTGAACTAGATCGACAACGCGCCTTGGCACGAGGGTGCCGGTCCAACCGATATAACCAAGTAGTGGAGATCAAGCCGCATGATGCATTTGTAGGATAGCAAGTTTAGCACATGTAACAGGACAACTTAATCAAAGAGGTGCTACTTGCCGAAACCCAACTCCCACATGCGTGTGTCTACTAAAGATGGGAATGCAGAGAGTATATCAAGGAATTAGTTAAAACAAGCTCAATTATATTAAAGATGGAAACACAGAGTATCAAGGAATTAATCAAAAAAGCTCAATGATCAAACCCTTGATATAGCTCTTTTTCGATTAACATCTGATATTACTCTATACCCCAGGATGGAAATATATCTGATATTACTCAAATAGTAGGTGATGGTAGATACTCACGACAGTAATCACCCCGTAAAATATCTAAAAAATGGCCGTATCTACATGCCATCGGCGCATTTGTTATGCAATGTGACATGAAATACCTAAGCAAGGTTTGATATGATAGAAACCAAAAGCAGGCCATATTATTACTCCCAGATAACTTATGTACACTGTTTTTCATACTGCAAAATAGTAAACTACATGGTTGACTATTGGATATATAACTTTGTCCGCACGCTTCATCCGATTTGCTCGATATATAACTTTGTCCACACTCCTTCATTTGATTTGCTTGCATGTTGTGACACGGATCTGCTAAAGGACATATCGTGTTAGGCAAACTATTCAAACAATGCATCTCATGGACAGGGAGAAAATAATTTGGTCTATATGAAAGAGAATCACTCTGGATAATATACAGTGATTTGGATATAATATACAGTCATCTGGATACAGTGTAGCCTATTTAACATAAAAGAATATAAAAGAAAAATTAAAATTATTTTATCTTAGTATTCTACATGGCCTACAATGGGCAACAGATAAGAATCACAAACCTATGGTGACACATGGAGCCTCTGAAGCAAATAAGGCGGCTCAGCTGTGACTTGAAAAGCGAGAGAGGTGGCACGCTAGCCTACATCTCCTCAAACTCTGCGTGGTGCCCATCAATAAGGTAAGAGTCCATGAAACCACACATAATTATTTTTGCTTGCGAAGTGACAACATAAATAACCATGAGATCTTATTTTCTAGAAAAGGATCAACAATTAGAATGCTAGATCTTGGCAACAACAACATAATATATACTTCCATATCAGATCCATGTGCAAAAATAAATTTCATAATTCTGAAACAATGCACTTCTAAAATCTTCTATCTATCAACAACATAGTATATATTAGTGGTTGTGCTTTCAGCAACATAAACAATTAGAGACATGCAACAATGGTACAAACACATGATACAGTAAAAGCCTAGAAAAGAAATCAATCTGAGTCACAGAGCAAAGGTAGAGAAACCTCACCGACTGAGGGTATACATGTGCTCAACTCAACCTAGACAGAGACACATCCAATAGAAACTCAACATAAGTTAGTTTTCGTGAGAAACACAACCAATAGAAGCTAAATAAAGCAACAGAAGGAACCAATATATAACTTTATCGGTACCCAACATATATGGTTCAATTCTCTTTCAACTAAAATATATATGCAAAGGTGAGTATGATTACCTTGCATTAATTTAACAGAAATGAATTTTGCTTCCCACGGAAACACAAACATGAACATAATTAGTGCAAGTCCAGTGCTTGATTCATTTTTTGAACAAAATGTATATGCAAAGGTGAGTCTGGTTATATTGCAGTACTTTAACAGAAATATTTTTGGCTTCCTACTGATATGCAAACATGAACATGTACTACTTAAAGAAACTGATAATCTGGAATCAAATATCAGTTACCAAAAAAATGCTTCCAATTGGAACACAAACATGAACATATTTAGTGTAAGTTCAGAAAATGATTCAAGTTCTTTCGACAAAAACAGATGCAAAGGTGGTTATCATTCAGTAAGTTAACAAAAATATAAGCTCAGTTGGCAACTCTCTATGAACAAATCATGCAGCAGCAATAGTGACAACAAAGCAATTAACTACATGAAGGTCATATAAAAAAGGAGTTTAAATCATCACACTGTCTGGATCAAAATATTACTACTCATTTACTGCTATCTCTAAGCATCTACAAACCCTATATCAGTGTTTACATCTGTGAGTACTTCCTTTGATTATAAAAATTGGGAGTCACATTGATCATATTTTTGCAGCAGTCCAGTAAAACCAAAGAGGGGGCATGACGTATATCAGCTGACCTATGCAAGTGCTCGGAGACAGCTGTTAGTGGAACCAGCTGAACCCGGCAAGCCATGAACCTAGATCTCTTTCTCAGCCATCGCGACCTAAACAGATCCAAGAAATTTCATAGAGTAGCCCAAAGCTCGACGCATAAGTTTGGCAAAAACGAATGGACCAAAAACACAGTCTGATAGATCAAAAATAGAGCAAGTCATTTATATAGAAAGCAACACACTCACATGTCATTCATAATAATTAGATCAAGTCATTTGTACAGAAAGAGACTGAACATTGAGTAGTGCATTAGAGGGTAGCCGCACAGTGCATGACACATACATTAGAGGGTAGCCGAGCAGTGCAGAAAACATATCCCACTGCTATGGACAGAAGTGTAGAAAAGCACAATCCACTCATTGTGTTATGTGAGTACACCCTTCGACGATAAAAGTCTACGAATTCCAAGGTGGTCCAACATGATATAAAGTGATCCTGGCGAAGATTATCACAATAGTGTGTCGTGAGATGTACTTGGCTGCTGGTCATGCTTTCAAACAGTGTGTCTATCATAAGCTCATATAACACAGGGCAAAGATACAGATTGTTCAGGCAGTACTAAGAGAAGCGCCTAGTCAAAAGACAGTATATACTATATAGCTCATAGAGAAAAGTTTGATAACAGTGTCGCTCCTTCTTGGTAGCCAGGTACTACAAATGATGCATCTTATTCTTCATCATATTTGTAAAAATTTACAGGAACAAACTACAGGGCACTGGAGCAGCATATTTTTTCATTGTTTCCTTTGGTAGCAGAAAAGTGAAAATACCTTGTTGGGCCTCTCAAGTAGTAAAAGGCATCACTGCCCTTGCGTGCACACCATGGTTAAATTCGTTCAGAGCCTATTTTTAGAGGCTAAATCTATGGCTCTACCCTTGAACCTGCATCATACAAAGGAACCACTTGTTAAAAAGTGCTACTATTATTTTCTGTTAAACCTGCCTACTAAAGTGGTGAGACATATTCTGCACAGATCATGT
The DNA here is from genome assembly GCA_021605205.1 of Aegilops longissima. NCBI lineage: Eukaryota > Viridiplantae > Streptophyta > Magnoliopsida > Poales > Poaceae > Aegilops > Aegilops longissima. The sequence goes on along the minus strand of CM038679.1, from coordinate 607,290,024 downwards.
AGGTTAATTGCTTCTAGTGAGGAAAAGGTAAACAATCATGCCAGCCAAAGAAGACATCTTTAAATCTCTGAGTTGCATGTAAATCCATGGTAGACTTTTTCAGTGGAAAACTCCTGAAGTAGATATTCATGACAACAACTCATTGCATTGGCCCTATGTAGAAGGTTCCCTTTTTTGGTTTTTATTAGCACGTACTTCTGAAATCTTGCACTTTAACAGCAAAGAAAAGGGATAAAGGAGCAACTTTTTCAGGGAGATAAAAAGGAGCACTACCTAGCCCAGTCAATTAACGGAATAAGGGTGTATGATGTAGACTAAATTTTTTTAGGTAAATATCATGGAGGCAGGATTCAAATGATCAATGTCTTCAACTTTTATTCTGCATGGAATTCTTTAAACGGAACGATGTTTACATCGATTAATAAGGTATGAACCTAACAATCGAGTGCAGTTAAAATTTAGATGCTCAAGAAAAACCTTTGAAACATGCTCACCACGATTCCCTAGCTCATTAATGAGTTTACTGTAGTACTCTAGCCACTTTGGACAGATAACTCTAGGAAAAGTTTAGTTGGAATAAACCTTGACCAGGAGATGGATAACCTGTAAGCCCCAAGGCTTGTCTCAAATATCAGCTTGACATTCTCCTGCAAAATAAGATAAAGAATATTTCATTTAGAGCTGCTAAAGGAGAGAAGTGATCAAGATTTGTGCAAGACCCCAGATAATTTACCATGTATTTGTGGTGCCCATTTGCAGTAATATATCCCATACAGGCTGCATAAAATTATTCTACCAAGAGGGAACTAACGTCAAATGCCCACTCAATGCGCCAACAAACTAAGGAGTAATTGATGTAGCGCTTTGGTGTATTTTGGGAGCCCAATTTCAAGCAAATTGACTTGTTTTGGTGATACATCAGACCACCTAATACATATTCTAACCCGGAAGATAAACCCAACACTCGGATCAATACGATCTGTCATGACTGAAAAAGGAAACACACTGTATGAAAACATAGGGGAAATCTCTAGCTGCAGGATAACCTCTTCTTCCACCAGTATCTGCTGTGCAAAGCAAAATTTATGAGTGTGTGATCCGACAGGCTGCATATTTTCTAGGCATCATAAATAGAGCCTTCCTTTAACTTCTTTCAATACAGCCAACCTAGGCACATGGTATTAATCCCTTCATCATGCCACTCTATATAGTTAAAAGTAACTCCTTGGATCTATGTAGACCTAAGATTCTCTTTAATAGGTAGAAAATTCAGCAATGAAACAAAGGAACCTAGCTAAATCCAAGGATCTACTCCATGGTAAGTGTCGGTGTTAAAACCGGCGGATCTCAGGTAGGGGATCCCGAACTGTGTGTCTAGGCGGATGGTAACAGGAGACAAGGGACACGATGTTTTTACCCAGGTTCGGGCCCTCTCGATGGAGGTAATACCCTACTCCTGCTTGATTAATATTGATGATATGGGTAGTACAAGAGTAGATCTATCACGAGATCAGAGAGGCTAAACCCTAGAAGCTAGCCTATGGTATGATTGTTGTTCGTCCTACGGACTAAAACCCTTCGGTTTATATAGACACCGAATAGGGTTAGGGTTACATAGAGTCGGTTACAATGGTAGGAAATCTACATATCCGTATCGCCAAGCTTGCCTTCCACGCCAAGGAAAGTCCTATCCGGACAAGGGACGAAGTCTTCAATCTTGTATCTTCATAGTCTAGGAGTCCGCCAAAGATGATAGTTCGCTATCCGGACACCCCTAGTCCAGACTCCTCGGTAGCCCCGAACCAGGCTTCAATGACGACGAGTCCGGCGCGCATATTGTCTTCGGCATTGCAAGGCGGGTTCCTCCTCCGAATACTTAGAAGGTTTTGAACACAAGGATAGTGTCCGGCTCTGTAAAACAAGTTCCACATACCACCGTAGAGAGAATAATTTTGCACAGATCTGCGGCGTATTCCGCGGCGTGACATCACACCATGGCGGGCCTTTATTGAATCGTTTTACTGTTCCACCTCAGTAGCGTTTAGCAAGGCGGTTTCCTTAGCACGTCTTATCAAAGCGGAGATCGTGCCCCTTATTCCGCATTCTCATCAATACGGACGTGGGTAACCCAACCGCGCCATTGATTACGGCGCGGGAGATAAGCGAGTTTCACTAGGCTGGCGGGGGACGCATAGCTTCGTCCGTCCATATAAGGGGATAAGGATCCACCTTTTCACCCACGCCTTCTTCCTCCTTTGCTCATCCATTTTCAAGACTCGAGCTCCAGCGCCCAAGTCCGCACATCCCACCTCAACCTTCTCCAACTATGTCCGGAGCGGGAGGCGGTGGATGGCCTCCTCCGTCATGGAGGGCACATCAAAAAACTGCGGAAGGCGGATACTTGTCCAGCAACATCGCGCACCGGCTACCCGACGAGGGCAGCTCATTCAACCCCAGGCCCCATGACAGGTGGTGTTTCTCACCCACTTCCTCCGCGGACTAGGTTTTCCACTTCACCCATTTGTGCAGGGGCTCATGTTCTACTACGGCCTGACTTCCACGATCTGGCCCGAATTTCATCCTCAACATCTCGGCGTTCATCGTGGGTATGCGAGGCCTTCCTCGCATCCAGCCCCACTTGACTTACGGTGAAGATCTTCAATGTCAAGCGAAGGTAGTGGGCGGCCGCCAAGCGGAGTCGCGGAGGTTCCATGGTTGGCAAGATGGCCAAAGTCCTATGGCTCGAGGGCTCCTTTGTGGAGACCATAAAAGGGGTGGCAATCGGGGTGGTTCTACATCACCGAGCCGCGCGACTCTCAATGGGCGGCGGCCCCCGAATTCCGATCTGGCTTCCCCACGCGGCTCACATCATGGAAAGAGACGGGCCTGTCGTGGGGTGATTCGGACGAGCTATCCGGACTCCAAGCCTGCGTCTGAAACCTGGCGGACAAGAATCTCAGGCTTGTCAACGTTATCCAGGTGATGCTCATCCGCCGGATTCTTCCATGCCAACAACAGGCCTTCAAATTGTGGGAGTTCGATCCGGCACAACGCCCAACTCTGAAAAGGCTCTTTGACACTACGTACGAAGATGCCTGGAAGGTGCTGTTCAAGGGCGCCGAGGCTCCCACATCCGCTACCGAAGATCGCGGATTCAGCTCGCAGCGTCAAGCCAGCGAGGTAAGTTATTTTACCCTTTATGGGACTCTTTTTTCATAGTTTGACTCTATGCGGGATCTAAAACTCCCTAACCTTTGACAGGACTGGCTGAAGACGTCCGGACAGATTAACTATCCGACCCCTTTGCCAGAAGACCCAGCGGATGCCCGATTGACGGGGCTGCTGGCTCCGGCACCTCACGTGGTGCCGGAGAAGAAGGCCAAGAAGAAGGCCACGAGAACTCGAAGGAGCTCCCGGCGCCAGGTGCTGTCGGACTCACCGCCCGACAACTCTGAGGCGGAATCCTCCTCTGAGGAAGAGGAGGAGGAAAAATAAACCTCTCCCCAGTGAAGAGAGAAAAGGAAGGCCGCCCCGACTGGGGAGGCCGGAGGGTCCAAGAAAGGAAGGACCCTTCCTCCGGACTTCTCCACCAACGCCGACAGCGACGAGGAGGAGTGGCCACCAAGGGCCAAGCCCCTGGCGAGATCGTAAGTGTCCGGACTCTGGAATAGTTCATGACTTTTTATTTGTCGCATAGTGTCTTCTAACGCCGAATATGACCATGTAGCCTGCCCAAGGACGAGCTTGCCGCTTCGTCGAGCGGCTCCCTAGGCTCGTCGGATGTGAATAGTACTTCACTTCCGACCGCCTCCTCTCCTCGTGTCGCCGACGACACTGGGGTGGAGTCCCAAGAGGGGCCCAGCCAGGAGGAGGTGGTCCTGGAGGCGCCGCAAGGCGACCTCCCGGACTCCGGGCGCGAAGGGGGCGAGACCCCAGAGGGCTCTATGTCTGGCCCTGTGCCGGACTCCGTACCGGAACCTTCAGTGGTTCCGAAGTCCGACAAGCGGGCTCTTCGTAAGAAGGGTAAGACTACGACGCCGGTGACCTCCGTCCATCCGGAGGCACCGGATAGCTTACTGGAGGCGCTTAAAGGCGCCTTCATCGATGAGGAGCACCGCCTTTGTTATGAGTGTGGTGATCCAGAAGTTCAGTCCGCCAAGAGCGGGATGATGAAGCTCTGTACCAGCCTTCTAACGAGGCTTTGAGGTAAGTCTAGAATATGTAAAAATATTACCGCATAGACAGTAGCCTCTCGATGCTTAGTTCGGTGTTCGGAAAGAAAAGCCGGACTAAGGATCTAAAAGATATATGCAGGAGTCTAACATAAGTATGTCAATATGCGAATGCAGGCTGCGCTTCTTGACCTCTGCCAGACCGATCGGAGGTCAATGCATTGAAGAAGAGCCTCGAGCGGTCCGAGAACGAGCTCGGCCTTGCCAAGAATCAGCTCGAGGACAGGGAAGGTAAGCAATACCTTATTAAAGAAATACCTTATAGAAAGGATTCAGTTGCAAAAAATGAAAGGAATAACGTGGGTATTGTAGGGGCCATGAACGAGGTGGCGACCGTGAAGGAAGCGGTGTCCGCGGCCGAAAGCAAAGCGGCCGCGGAGCGCACCGAGCGAGAGAAGCAGGAGGAGCGGGTGGCGGAGGTGCGGCAAGAGCTCCAGGCTCTCGTGAAGAAACACGAGAGTTTGGAGCGTGACTCGAAGACTCACAAGCCCGAAATATACTATGAGGGCGTCCTGAAGGGTGCCCGCCGTATAGCGGATGAGTGCTCCAAAGATGTAATTTTTGAATAGACTCGCATTTGTTATCCTGTACGCTGAAAACTTGTTCATATGCGTTGAGCAACGCTTGTTAATTTAAAATATTACCTTCTGTGCGGCCGTTTATCAAATTTGAGAGATGGCAAGTCGTTGGCTTCAGCCCCATGCCACGAGTCTGGGGGTGTTGGAATAAACTTGAGCTCTTGTTCCCATTATTGGGTCCGTCGGAGGCGCTCAACGCAACGAACAAGGCAACCGGACTTATAGTGCTTGAACACTCTCACTTAGCCATAGAATTCTATAATTTTAAATTTCGTGAAGCCCCTAGTATTCGGAAGACCGAGTTCGGGCGCTATCCACGCCTTGGCCGGACAATGCCGGTTCCTCGTTCTAAGCAGCATAAGTCTTTAGGGACTCGAGGAAACCTCTCGAACAGCGACCGGCTCTCGCCTTATCATGACGGTCAGTTTTAGCTTTCTCCACTGAGGTGCTCAACCCAGCTCAACCGGGCACAATCGCAGTGGTTCTCCCAGCGCTACCTTAGCCGATATAACGGAACGTAAGGTACCAAAACATGGGAGCCAGGCAAACCCAACTATTGACCCAAGACATGATTCGAAGCCGATGCATATAATGCTATAAGTTCGGGGTGCCGCACTTGTGAAAGTGTTCGGACTTATCACACCATACTTTTGGGGTACTTAAGCCCCTGGTGTATTGGCCGTACCAAATTGTACGGTTGAGCAATGTCCTAAATGAACATATATAATGGGAAAGAATGCAATAATAGGCAAGAGCTATATATTGGTTATTCAAAAGAAACTGCAAATAAAAGCAGAACGATACAAATTGTGTGATAAGCAAGGTACGGGACTTTTTGACATGTCCCCCTTCTAGGGGTAAGTTTGCGGTGTGGTATGTAAAACAGGTATACTGCTCGTAATAGAGACCACCTGGACACTCAACGCAGTTTTCTGCTTCCATGGATGTTGCATCGTGTATTAGGCGCGAATGCCGGACAGGGCTTCTGGAGAACAGAGTCCTGAAAGTAAAAGGAAGAAAAAAAAGAAAAAAAGGAATGACACAAAAGGGAGCCCCTAGTGCGGTCTAGCCGCATTCTGGGCGTGCCGTGGTCGTGGCCCGTCCCCTATGCCCATGGTGCTTCAGAGCGCAATTACGTGCGCATAGTACTGGCTTCGCGAGTTCGCGAGGGCTGGGGTTGGGGCTGCATTACTACGCTTGTTCGGGCGTGCGAGCGGTCTTGCTGTAGGTTACTCCGGGCGCGCTTGACAGTGTCCGATTGTTTATTGGCCGGACTGGAGAATTGCCTTAAGAGGCTGTTCTGCACTTCTGCCGCAAGGGCGGCCGTATGCTCCTCCGTTCCGAGGGAGCGTTCGGTGTTTCCATTGACCGTGATTACGCCTCGAGGGCCTGGCATCTTGAGTTTGAGGTACGCGTAGTGCGGCACCGCATTGAATTTTGCGAATGCGGTTCGTCCGAGCAGTGCATGATAGCCGCTGCGGAACAGGACTATGTCAAAGATTAACTCCTCACTCCGGAAGTTATCCGGGGATCCGAAGACCACTTCAAGTGTAACGGAGCCTGTGCAGTTGGCCTCTACACCTAGAATGACGCCTTTAAAGGTCGTCTTTGTGGGTTTGATCCTTGACTGGTCTATGCCCATTTTGCGCACTGTATCCTGATAAATCAGGTTCAGGCTGCTGCCGCCAATCCATCGGGACTCGGTGAGGTGAAATCCGTCAATAATTGGGTCAAGAACCAATGCGGCGAAACCGCCGTGGCGGATGCTAGTGGGTGGTCCTTCGATCGAAGGTGATCGGGCAGGAAGACCATGGGTTGAACTTGGGCGATCGCTCCATCAGCAGATCGTCCTTTAGTGCGCGCTTCCGCTCCCTTTTGGGTATGTGGGTTGCGTATATCATGTTCACCGTCCGCGCTTGTGTGGGAAAGCCCTTTTGTCCTCTATTGTTCGGCGGCCGGGGCTCTTCCTCATCATCGCTATGCAGCCCCTTGTCGTTGTTTTCGGCGCTTAGCTTGCCTGCTTTCTTGAACACCCAACAATCCATGTTGGTGTGGTTGGCTGGTTTTTCGGGGGTGCTATGTATCTGGCACAAGCGATCGAGTATTCGGTCCAAGTTGGACGGGCCCTGGATATTTCTTTTGAATGGCTTCTTCCGCTGACCGGGTTTAGAGCCTTTGAATCCGGCATTTACTGTCGTATCTTCAGCATTATCACCGTTAATGCGGCGTTTATGCTTGTTGTGACGCGACCTGCCATTGCTGTCCTTGGTATCCGAACTACCAGGGTGTTTGGCCAAGTTGTTGCTTCGAGCTAGCCAGATGTCCTCTCCCGCGCAAAAGCGGGTCATGAGTGTGGTGAGGGCTGCCATGGATTTCGGCTTTTCCTGTCCTAGGTGCCGGGCTAGCCACTCGTCGCGGATGTTGTGTTTGAAGGCTGCTAGCGCCTCTGCATCCGGACAGTCGACGATCTGATTTTTCTTTGTTAGGAACCGCGTCTAGAATTGTCTGGCCGATTCTTCTGGCTGCTGAATTATATGGCTAAGGTCATCGGCGTCTGGTGGTCGCACATATGTGCCCTGGAAGTTATCAAGGAATGCGGCTTCCACGTCCTCCCAACAACCGATTGACTCTGCTGGCAAGCTGTTGAGCCAATGCCGAGCTGGTCCTTTAAGCTTGAGTGGGAGGTATTTGATGGCATGTAGATCATCACCGCGGGCCATGTGGATATGGAGGAGATAGTCCTTGATTTAGACCACAGGATCTGTGGTACCATCGTATGATTCGATGTTTACGGGTTTGAAGCCCTCAGGGATTTGATGATCCATTACTTCATCTGTGAAACATAGTGGGTGTGCGGCGCCTCTGTATTGGGCTATATCACGACGTAGCTCATATGAGCTTTGTCTACTGTGTTCGGCCCGGCCGGGTTTGCTGTATCCGGCGTGACGGTAATCATCCCGAGTCGTTGGGCGCCCACGCGATCTGTAGATCGATCTTGTATGCTTTGCCTTATCCTCCAATATATCTCGCAAGTCCGGCGCGTTTTCCCGTGCCTTGGTACTTTTTGAGCGGCGTCGGGGCGTGGCTTGAGCGGAGGGCCGAGAGGCTTCTCTGTCGCGGCCACGGGGTGGCCGGTCTGCCATGTCATGCGCTGGTGACGTGGGTGCTTCCTCCTCTGATCGAGGCAACGGCCTGCGTTTGGGGTAGCTTTTGGAGGGGCGTTCGAGTTCATACTCTTCGGCTGCAAGGACTTGATCCATCCGCCGCCTAGCAGGTCTTAGTCAGCTCTAAGCTGTTGTTGCTTTTTCTTGAGGCTACTTGCCGTGGCCATGAGCCTGCGTTTAAAACGCTCTTGTTCGACGGGGTCCTCTGGCACGACGAATTCATCGTCGTCGAGGCTTGCCTCGTCTTCGGAGGGGGCGCATAATTATCGTCCTCTACCTCTCTTTCTGCCGCACTGTCGTGCGGACTTGCTTCTCCTCCTCCTCTGCCGAGTCCCGCTTGAGGGGGTCGTCTTCAACCGTCCGGTATTATTGTCTCCGTGCGAGAATCGCCGTTTTTACTGTGGCGGGATTTAGAGCGGCGCCGCTGACGTCGGCGCTTGGGTTGTTTCTTGGAGGGGTCATCCTCCGCCGTTCCGTCGCCGTTCCCATCTTTTGGGATGTCCACCATGTATATGTCGTATGACGAGGTGGCCTTCCAATGCCACAGAGGCGCTGGTTCTTGGTCGCTCTCCGGCATCGTCGTCCATACCGTCGATGTCTTGGTCGAGTCGAGCATGCCGGTTAAATCATCGGCAGTGGCTACAAAGTGGGTGGTGGGTGGGCGTTGAATTTCTTCGTCGTCCGCATCCCAACCTTCCCGACCGTAGTCCGCCAGGCTATCTGATAAAGAGAGACTTTAGTGAATTCAGGATGTCGCCAAAGGGCGAGTCTGAAAGATGTCCGCGCGATGAACTCCATGACCGGCGCCCAATCGGATTCAATTGGCGGGCGCGGAGGTTGGTCCGGAGAGGAGTCCGCACCTTGGAGTCACGGTCTTCGCAAAGCGACAGGGATGGAGTTCGCTCAATCGCCGTTGAGATCGTAGCCCGGAGGCGGTGTCCAACCACTCGTCCTCGATCGGGGAGTCAGCCCGAGCTAAGGGTCGGGCGGGCGCCGATCGCGACCTCTAGGGCACTTTGCTCGGGCGGCAGAGCTAGATCGTGCCCATCGAGACAAGGCGGCGCGCTTGGTTGTGGCTCGAATCCGTCGAAGATCAAGTCTCCGCGGATGTCGGCCGTGTAGTTCAAACTCCCAAATCTGACTGATGGCGGGCGTAGCTTCGATCTGCTCCGATGGCCAAGCGAATTGGCCCGCAGCGCAAAGCCGCCGAATCGAAGATCTGTCCGGGAGAAAAGTCTCACCACAGGCTGTGTCGTTGCCGATGATTGAAGGAGCCATCAGGCCTATAGGTGACGACACGAGGAACTCTCAATGAAAGCACCAATGTCGGTGTCAAAACCGGCGGATCTCGGTAGGGGTCCCGAACTGTGCGTCTAGGCGGATGGTAACAGGAGACAAGGGACACGATGTTTTTATCCAGGTTCGGCCCTCTCGATGGAGGTAATACCCTACTCCGCTTGATTAATATTGATGATATGGGTAGTACAAGAGTAGATCTACCACGAGATCGAGAGGCTAAACCCTAGAAGCTAGCCTATGGTATGATTGTTGTTCGTCTTACGGACTAAAACCCTTCGGTTTATATATACACGAATAGGGTTAGGGTTACACAGTCGGTTACAATGGTAGGAAATCTACATATCCGTATCGCCAAGCTTGCCTTCCACGCCAAGGAAAGTCCTATCCGGAGAAGGGACGAAGTCTTCAATATTGTATCTTCATAGTCTAGGAGTCCGGCCAAAGATGATAGTTCAGCTATCCGGACACCCCCTAATCCAGGACTCCCTCAGTAAGGCACCAGCAAAACAAGAAAGCCCCCCAAAAAACTCCAGTGGCACAAGAAGAAACCCAAGACATTTTTACATAAACCTAGCTAGTCCTACCAAATGGTAAATGAACATAAGAGGGGAAGGAGCTCACCCAACACGAGCATGACCGGTGTAGCCGTCGACGGCAGAGGCAAAGCAAAGATTGCACAAAATCGCCCATGCAAGGAAGAACCCAACAACGCGACACATGCGAATAGCACTGGCAAACAAACTAGTAGGTTACTTCCAGGACAAGCAGAAAGGTACAAAAGAATCTAGGTCCTACCAGGATCCAAGGAAGGAACAAAAACACACATACCTATATTTCACAAAAAAAGAGAAAAGATGAAAAAGAGACCACACAAATACAAGAAGGAATACTCTTAGACTGCCATCTACCACCCATTGACCAGCCTGCGCACCAACAGGAACGGCAAGAAGAAATAGACTGAATCTTACAGGAACTCTGGATATTCAAGCTGAGGAAATGGCTGCAAAAATGCAAGCCTTGGCCAAGAAAGCAGAGAACGGGAGAAGAAAAGGGGTCAACCTGCAAAGTGGTGGACGAAGATGCAGTAGGCTGGCTCATACGGAACGACGAACCGACCAGACCAACAAGCACCTGCAAACAAAGGACCAACACGGCAGATCAGACAGTGAGGTCGGACCTGATGGACGACAATGAGAAAACCACTTGTAGAGGCGATGGCGCGCGCGAGCATGCATACGCACCTGTTTCAGAAGTGTGGGTTGTGCGTGAGGGTGGCCTCGAGCCCGGCCAGCATGGCGGCCAGGTCAACCCGCGCGCCGAGGCCGAACACGGACGCGATGTAGCAGCTGAAGTGCGGCTCCTGGAACAGCCGCCCCGTCAGGTTCACCAGCTCCTGGACATGCAAAAAATGCTCCCGTTTAGATCCATAGATTTATTAAAACAGGTTAAAACCCATTTCAGATTAATAACGCATGAGGTGCTTTTTTGCATGAAAAGAATAATCTAATCATCTTGCAGGAATAATCTAATCTAACAGTATATTTATCAGTAGTAATTGAACATAACGTTCCAGCACAAGTAAACACAATGAACAAAATGCTTATTTTTCTAGGGAAACCACAGCTTAGTTCATACCACCAGAATAATTTAGCTTCCAGTGGTATGTGAAAAATTCAGGAGTTCTCCCCAAATATTTGTTGATAGGCAAGCAGGGAACAATAGTAATACCTTTTCTTGAAGTTCCACATTAAGGCATTTGTACACCAAGTCAAACTCATTCTGGTTAATTTGAAATATACTTTTCCAGGCAGCCAGGTATCTATCTTCCCCTCTCTACAATTCAGTTAGTGTTTGGTAGTCAGGACAAGTCATGTCATAAGTCATAAATTGAGCAAACAGCAAGGATTGAAAAAACAACTGCAGTTGAACTACTGCTTGCTGAGCCCTGCCTTTAAAATCAGAATTCGTGTCAAATTCTTTCTTGGCATTTCTGTAGAAACAATGTAGTTTATATGCATAACATAATGAGATGTTGCTGGATCAGGAAAATAACAGCGGAACATTCGAAAGGAGCTTTCACTCAATGAGATTTTGTCAGAATTTGTAAATTTAGCAAGACAAGAAAATTAAGTGAAAGAAATAGGTACAACTATTGTGATAAATATCAGTAACATGCTCTATATACATATGCAGAACATACCATAATCATGATTTTCTATTGCTCAGAGCAAGATTTGTATGCACCGATTCAGTCTTTAGTGGTTATACAGAAAATGACATATATCAGCCAATGCTACCTCTAATAGTGCAATTGTAGATTTGGAGAAAGGAAGCAGGTTAACCACTCGGTATTCGAGTAAGATGCTAGAGGTAAATCATCATCTTAGGTCAGATACATTACCACCAAAGGCGCAGGGGGGCATCCAAACTTGTCCGCTCCAGCAAAGGTCAACTCCACCAGAGGAGAGGAGTGGCAGGCAGGGGAAGCCAACGCCGACGAGGAGTCTACCCAGCCTGCCTGCATGAGGAAGAAACGAAGCTCATAGCCATCTGTGAGAGGGGGAAGAGCAGTGAGAAGGGGAAGAGCAAATTGAACCAAAGATGGGTCCCCACCTTGACCTTGAGGAGGAGCAGCGCCGGCACTATGGTCAGATCAGCAGCGTCCGTAGCGAGCAGAAGCAAGTGTCCCTCGATCTGGACGTGGTCGAGCAGGAGCAGATGTGGATTCCTCACCTTCTTCTAGTACGGGAACGGCTGCTCGCCAGGGAGCTCCTGGTCGTCGGGCTGTGGCCGCCATGCCCCTCCTCGCCGACGGTGGAGGCGGCGACGACCAGGGCAGGCGGGCGTTTTAGGCGCGCCAGATCGGAGGGGCGGAAGGAGGAGGCAGGGCGGCGGCGGGGAGGAAGAGGAGGCGGTGGCGAGGCGGGAGGAGCGGGCGCAGGAGGAGAGGAGGCGGCGGCGAGGCGGGAGGAGCGGGGCGCGGGGGAGGAGAGAAGGCGGCGGCGAGGCGGGATGAGCGGGCGCGGGGGAGGAGAGGAGGCGGCGACGAGTGCGTGGGGAGGAGACGGGTAGGTCACCCACGGCAGCGCCCCCTTTTTATACCCCTGTACGCAGAATGACCAAAATACCCCGGTGGGGGCACGGTATTTACATTTTGCTGCCATTACTATTCATTCCAGCAGTGTTCATCTCAGATCCAACGGCCCAGGTTCATCCGGATCTTGATCCAACGGACGAAAACACATCAAGAGAACCGATCCAACGGCCAGAATCGCTGATCTCCGAGGAGGCTTGTAGGAGCTTCCTTCTCTTATTTCTCCATGTGACCTAGCTAACACACACGATGTAGGTTTATGACCTCCAATGCATTGTGCTCTCTTACTCGTGCAAAAAGAACAAGTGGGCATCCCTGGCGAATTGCACATGCGCAATACATCTAGACCAGTTAGTTAACCTTCTAGTACCCCGCAGCTCACCGACCCCCATGCAGTGAGCCGACGGACATGGTGCCACAGGAGGAGGACCAGGTCATGGACGAGAGCACGGACGACCCAGGGAACACGGACGAGTCTGGATCCGAGAACACGAGCACCGCGTCCTCCGGCAGCACCTCCTCGCCGTCGAGGAACTGGCAGACCTGCCTCATGCTGGGCCTGGCCTCAGGCCGGCCCTGGCTGCACACCATGCCCAGCCACAGCACCAGCCTCGCCTCCGCGGCGTCGTAGCACCCGTCCAGCCTCGGATCCACGGCCCGCAGCAGGTCGCCGTCCAGCCCGCAGTCCCGGACCCACCGCACCAGGACCACGTCCGCCGCCTCGCCCGGCTCGACGGGCCGGCGGCCGCACGCGACCTCGAGCAGCAGCGCGCCGAAGGAGAAGACGTCGGTGGCCGTGGTGGCGCGGCTGGTCACCGTGAGCTCGGGGGCCATGTACCCCAGGGTGCCGGCCACGCGCGTGGTGCCCGGGGCCGCGCCGTGCTCGTAGAGCCGCGCCAGGCCGAAGTTGCCCAGCCGCGCGCCCATGTCGGCGCCGAGCAGCACGTTGTTGGCCTTCACGTCGCGGTGCACCACCACGTGCTCCCACTCCTCGTGCAGGTACAGCAGGCCGCGCGCCACGCCCCGGATGACGCTGAACCGCTGCGCCCACGTGAGCACCTTGCCCCCGCCGAACAGGTGCGCGTCGAGGCTGCCGTTGGGCATGAACTCGTAGACGAGGCCGCTGTGACTGTCATCGAGCGCGCCCGGTGCCACGGGGGAGCCGTAGAAGGCGTGGCCGACGAGGCGCTCGCTGCCGTTGGTGAGCTGGAGCGCGCCGCCGCGCAGCACCGACGCCGACCCGTCCAGGCTCAGGGTGGGCGCGTGCTGGAAGCCCTGGTACTCCCTCCGTTCACTTTTGTAAGCCATTTCAGACAACTTAAAATGAAATGTTTTGTGCATTGTTTAAAATGTCTTCAAGGTCTTATAAAAGTGAATAAAGGAGTAGATGAAGTCCACGTCGGAGCGGCAGCAGACGGCGACGAGGAGCAAGACAAAGGAGAGGCACAGCGCAACACCGGATGCCGCCATTCTCTTTTCTCACTGGAACTTCTGGTGTGGTGTGGTTTGGTTTAGTTCTTCTACGTATATGTTATGTATGCGCAGAATGTGTTGGGTTTCATCGTTGATTGGTTGGTCACGATCGCTGCTTTTTGAATTGGTAGTAAAAGCACGAACCTTAGGGCTTGACTTGAGAGCATCGACTTGCGCTCTTTTTTGCTAGCGAGTGACAAGTGGAGAGGAAGAAAGGTCCTGCCTGAACTGTCATGGTTGCTTACGCGCAATGCTTGAGATAGACAAAGAACGGGAAGGGAGGTCATAACCTACCTGCCATTGGCTGCCTGGTTGCTTAATTACGCACAATGCTTGAGTGCTTGACCGACTGATCACAACATCACTGCCCTGTGCGTGTGCCATTCCAAGTAGGTCAATGATTTGACACGAGTGAATGAAAATGAAGAGCGCGAATGATGAAACTGAGCAAAAGATTCCAACCCATCCCACTAACAATAGCAGGTAGCAACAGATTTCGTCCAAGTCGTCGTCAGTCAGATTAATTGGTACTATCACATCCGTAGAACTGTGATGTAAGACACGACCGACGACGTACGCCAGTCAGGAGTTGGGACTCGCAAGTCGCGATCTTAGCGCTAAGCGTGCTTGCTCGCTGATGATCACCAAGAGTTGGCTGGACTCTGAACCTCCTTTCCTGCTGACCAGCCTCCTGGCTGATTGTCCCAGGAATTCTTTTGTTTGAATAAAGCTCTCTAAATTCCCCGCAAAAAAAGTCACGATCGACCTACGTCCTCCTGCTCCAAAACGAAAGAAACTTCTATTGTACCAAACATGCGCAGAAATCTCCATTGATGCTGCGAAGGTCCTAGAATACGTTATTGCCTACGCGCTTTGGTCAAGGGTGATTGATTATCTGCTCGGCACAGGCCGGCGTTCCCACCGCACGCCCGCAATGCGAGTATTGTGGGACAACTGTCATACTGATGTTCAAATTTCTAGTATCATGGGATGCTAGAGATCGACTCCATCTTTCAACTGAGATGCAAACCGCCATTTATTGAGATTACTCGAGAGGTTGGGAAACTAATCGGCAAGTTTTGAATCAATCCAAGTCTACGAGAAATCGTCCCCATGCACTCATTTTCAATTTTGTTGCTAGTGATCGACAATTAGCATACTTCTACAAAGAAAGTTCCTGTAAAAAAGTTAGAAAAACCTCACCAAGCAACATTTTTTGCCAATATAACTGAAAGCGTCACTAGGAAAAAAAATCATAGAAGGCTCAACCCCTTTTAGATTTCAAACGCAAAACTACGCTAGCAAAGCGCTACTCGAAAGATATAACCACGTGTGTGACTACATATTTGAACTTTATAAACCCTTGCTGATGAGGTCATTGTCCAAAGCTGTATGTAGACCATCCAGATGTTTTGCATGATTCATCCTTATGATAACGAAATTAGAGTAGCATGTATACACCGTGCGGCCATCCTTGTTGCTCGAGCCTCCTACACAGAGAACCGTCCCAATATTCCCCACCTCGACTGGCTGCCACAAACCTGTATCAATCTGCAAAATATGTTTAGTTAAGCTATATTTTGCAATGTGACCAAATGAATTGACTCATAAATCTCAATGGCGTCAAAAGAACGGCATCCATGTGCAAA
This sequence comes from Aegilops longissima, assembly GCA_021605205.1. Classification (NCBI taxonomy): domain Eukaryota; kingdom Viridiplantae; phylum Streptophyta; class Magnoliopsida; order Poales; family Poaceae; genus Aegilops; species Aegilops longissima. Next base: position 607,274,535 of record CM038679.1, on the reverse strand, counting down.
AGTTAACTTCGCAAACGCGGGATGTTATGAGCCATACGTTATAAACATTGAATAGTAAATATAACACACAAACAAAATCTTAATAGACGTATAACAGTAGGACCGACAAGGCACAACATACCACAACAGGCATTTGCCCATGCAAATAGGATCATGATAAGCACTTCAAGTACCTAATGCGTTTGCAACTAACCCAGTTCTACTTCCTCACATGTCACAATGCTATAAAGATCCACCATAAAAGCCATGCTCCTTCAAAGAAAAGAAGAAGCACACAGGAAGAAGGGCATCAAGTTGTCAGAAAAAGGCCGCAAGGGATATACATAGAGTTCAGGTCTCCTGAGCAATCTTTCCCCTGATGCATTTACAACCAGCCGTTGCTCACACCTACAACGTCACAGCTGAAACACAAACTGAGAAAAAATGTGCATATCCACACAGACACAACTACCTCTCTATAATAATTCTCCCGTTTCAGGTCAGATTATTGGAAGTATGAGGACTTGTCGAAAAGCATGAGTTATACAAATCTCAAAAGGCAAGAAGGAACCATAAAAGGCTTATCCAATCTAGAGATGTAATTCCATAAGAGGTTTAGTCATGAACCAACGAAAATTGGCACTTTGTGGAGAATGAAAGATCTAAATGACTATAAAGAAATATAAAGTCATGTCAATACCAACAATTGGTGCATCGACCTAATTTCATATAAACATGTTTTGAACAAACGGAAACCGACACTGCAACAGTAAGCTTCTCTGCATAATCAATAGGGGAACCCATGAAAGGAAAGAACCCATCTATGTAAACCAAATCTGTACAACTTTATTAGACTGCAAACATACAAAAAGTAAACAAAAGAAAAGGAACAAGCAGAGCACATCCATATCACCTAGTTGCATTCATGTAAGGAGGCAAACTAGTAGCCATGAACAACGTGGTATGCCGTGTCACAATCACATGGCATGCGAAATTACCGACCCAATGTTTTGGCGAAACCCAGGGAGGGACCAGACCGCACCAAGGAAGAGATGCACTTCAACACTTGGTCCTACTAATATCTGGATCATCTATTTTGGGTTTGTCCACCCACGTCAATTTCCAATATTAATCTGCAGTAAACGGATAACTATACCTAAAATTGGGCATCACCTAAAACTTAGAAATATCATGTTTCCTTGTTTGTATTCTCATAATATGAAAATTAATATGTGTTGTTATGTAACTCCAAATAATATATGCATGCATTCCTCAAAACGAAATTCATTCAGTGGATAATAATGGCTCTGAACTGGCTACAAATGGAAAATGTGCATCGATCATTAGCCCTCCCCTTGGTGATAGTATGATATATACAATAATTTCATAATAAAGTGCATAAAGTTTATAGCAATACGATAGTAGATATCATGTTAGTAGTAGAAAAAACTATGTAGATGAACTGGAACCAAAGGGAGCGTTCTCACTATGCTGGACGCCGTTCATAAGGATGTCGACGCACTACCGTTGACCACTGCAACAACCTATTGTTGCAACACAGATGCCTAAGATACAATACCCCTCGTGCCTTCTCCAGCAGCCAGCACGCGGTAAATCAACATCACCTCTCCTCGGCTAGGTGTCCTCGTCCCATGTCTTTGGCGGATTTGTACAAAATTCACAACATTGACTTTAGATCTTAGAAATGATTTCAGAAATTCGATTTCAGAAATGATGCCAGAGAAGAGTCCGATGTACAAAATTCACAGCAACATGGGCTTTAAGTCTGAGAAATAATATCTGATGCATGTCTCAAACAAGCAAGCACAAACGTATTTCCTCATGAATCACCCATATATTTGTCAATTATAGCTAGTGAAGGCAAATCACATGATAAAGAGAGACAATATATTGTACATGCAAGTCACAAAACCGAGAGAGGAAATATAATGTAGAGTCAAGTCCTCGTTGACTGCAACTCAACTTCGGAGAAAGAAGTTATTAAGTACACAATGGAGCATGAATATTACATAGATTAATCCTGTCTTGCATCTTGATCACATTGTAGGCATAGATAAAAAAGCTGCAAAAATAAAGATGTGAGATTATGGGGATAAAATCAAAAGAGAGGAGTGGAAGAGGGAGGAGGTAAATCAATAAGAATAATATTACACCTCGGCCCTGGAAAAATTGGAGAGCACAGCGAGGCAAGGTGCTTCCCAAGTGGCTACACCTAGTTGAAGAAACGACATGGCCAAACACTGAAGGAAATATGCCCTAGAGGCAATAATAAAGTTATTATTTATTTCCTTATATCATGATAGATGTTTATTATTCATGCTAGAATTATATTAACCGGAAACATAATACATGTGTGAATACATAGACAAACAGAGTGTCACTAGTATGCCTCTACTTGACTAGCTCGTTGATCAAAGATGGTTATGTTTCCTAGCCATATACATGAGTTGTCATTTGATTAATGGGATCACATCATTAGGAGAATGATGTGATTGACATGACCCATTCCGTTAGCTTAGCACACGATCGTTTAGTATGTTGCTATTGCTTTCTTCATGACTTATACATGTTCCTATGACTATGAGATTATGCAACTCCCGTTTACCGGAGGAACACTTTGTGTGCTACCAAACGTCACAACGTAACTGGGTGATTATAAAGGTGTTGTACAGGTGTCTCCAAAGGTACTTGTTGGGTTGGCGTATTTCGAGATTAGGATTTGTCACTCTGATTGTCGGAGAGGTATCTCTAGGCCCTCTCGGTAATGAACATCAATTAAGCCTTGCAAGCATTGCAACTAATGAGTTAGTTGCGGAATTATGTATTACGGAACGAGTAAAGAGACTTGTCGGTAACGAGATTGAACTAGGTATTGAGATACCGACGATCGAATCTCGGGCAAGTAACATACCGATGACAAAGGGAACAACATATGTTGTTATGCGGTCTGACCGATAAAGATCTTCGTAGAATATGTGGGAGCCAATATGAGCATCCAGGTTCCGCTATTGGTTATTGACCGGAGACGTGTCTCGGTCATGTCTACATAGTTCTCAAACCCGTAGGGTCCGCACGCTTAACGTTTCGATGACAGTTATATTATGAGTTTATATGTTTTGATGTACCGAAGGTTTTTCGGAGTCCCAGATGTGATCACGGACATGACGAGGAGTCTTGAAATGGCCAAGACATGAATATTGATATATTGGAAGCCTATGTTTGCATATCGGAAGTGTTCCGGGTGAAATCGGGATTTTACCGGAGTACCGGGAGGTTACCGGAACCCCCCGGGAGGTTATTGGGCCATAGTGGGCCTTAGTGGAAGAGAGGAGAGGCGGCCAGGGCAAGGGCCGCGCGCCCCTCCCCCCTAGTCCGAATAGGACAAGGAGAATGGGGCGGCGCCCCCCCTTTCCTTCTTCTCCTCCACCTCTTTCCCCCTCCACTCCTAGTCCAACTAGGAAAAGGGAGGGAGTCCTACTCCCAGTGGGAGTAGGACTCCTCCTGGCGCGCCCCCTCTCCTGGCCGGCCACACCCTCCTTGCTCCTTTATATACGGGGGCAGGGGGCACCCCAAAGATACAACAATTGATCGTTTGACCTTTTAGCCTTGTGCGGTCACCCCCTCCACCATAGTCCACCTCGATAATACTGTAGCGGTGCTAAGGCAAAACCCTGCATCAGTAGAATATCATCATCGTCACCACGCCGTCGTGCTGACGAAACTCTCCCTCAACACTCGTCTGGATCGGAGTTCGAGGGACGTCATCAGGCTGAACGTGTGCTGAACTCGGAGATGCCGTGCGTTCGGTACTTGATCGGTCGGATCGTGAAGACGTACGACTACATCAACCGCGTTGTGCTAACGCTTCCACTTTCGGTCTACGAGGGTACGTGGACACACTCTCCCCTCTCGTTGCTATGCATCACCATGATCTTGCGTGTGCGTAGGAATTTTTTTGAAATTACTACGTTCCCCAACAGTGGCATCCGAGCCTGGTGTTATGCGTAGATGTCATATGCACGAGTAGAACACAAGTGAGTTGTGGGCGATATAAGTCATACTGCTTACCAGCATGTCATACTTTGGTTCGGCTATATTGTTGGATGAAGCGGCCTGGACCGACATTACGCGTACTCTTACGTGAGACTGGTTCTACCGACGTGCTTTGCACACAGGTGGCTGGCGGGTGTCAGTTTCTCCAACTTTAGTTGAACCGAGTGTGGCTACGCCCGGTCCTTGCGAAGGTTAAAATAGCACCAACTTGACAAACTATCGTTGTGGTTTTGATGCATAGGTAAGAACGGTTCTTGCTAAGCCCGTAGCAGCCACGTAAAATTGGCAACAACAAAGTAGAGGACGTCTAACTGGTTTTTCAGGGCATGTTGTGATGTGATATGGTCAAGACGTGTTGCTGTATTTTATTGTATGAGATGATCATGTTTTGTAACCGAGTTATCGTCAACTGGCAGGAGCCATATGGTTGTCGCTTTATTGTATGCAATGCAATCGCCCTGTAATGCTTTACTTTATCACTAAGCGGTAGCGATAGTCGTAGAAGCATAAGATTGGCGAGACGACAACGATGCTACGATGGAGATCAAGGTGTCGTGCCGGTGAAGATGGTGATCATGATGGTGCTTCGGAGATGGAGATCACAAGAACAAGATGATGATGGCCATATCATATCACTTATATTGATTGCATGTGATGTTTATCTTTTATGCATCTTATCTTGCTTTGATTGACGGTAGCATTATAAGATGACCCCTCACTAAATTATCAAAGTATAAGTGTTCTCCCTGAGTATGCACCGTTGCGAAAGTTCTTCATGCTGAGACACCACGTGATGATCGGGTGTGATAGGCTCTACGTTCAAATACAACGGGTGCAAAGCAGTTGCACACGCGGAATACTCAGGTTAAACTTGACGAGCCTAGCATATAACAAATATGGCCTCGGAACATGGAGACCGAAAGGTCGAGCATGAATCATATAGTAGATATGATCAACATAGTGATGTTCACCATTGAAACTACTCCATCTCACGTGATGATCGGACATGGTTTAGTTGATATGGATCACGTGATCACTTAGAGGATTAGAGGGATGTCTATCTAAGTGGGAGTTCTTAAGTAATATGATTAATTGAACTTAAATTTATCATGAACTTAGTCCTGGTAGTATTAGCATATCTATGTTGTAGATCAATAGCTCGCGTTTAGCTCCCCTGTTTTATTTTTGATATGTTACTAGAGAAAAACTATATTGAAAGATGTTAATAGCAATGATACGGATTGGATCCGTGATCTGAGGATTATCCTCATTGCTGCACAGAAGAATTATTTCCTTGATGCACCGCTAGGTGACAGACCTATTGCAGGAGCATATGCAAAGATTATGAACGTTTGACAAAAGCTCGATATGATAACTACTTGATAGTTAAGTGCACCATGCTTTACAGCATAGAATCGGGACTTCAAAAAGGTTTTGAACGCCACGGAGCATATAAGATGTTCCAAGAGTTGAAATTGGTATTTCATACTCATGCCCGTGTTGAGAGGTATGAGACCTCTGACAGTACTTTGCCTACAATATGGAGGATAATAGCTCAACTAGTGAGCATGTGCTCAGATTGTCTGGGTACTACGCTTGAATCAAGTGAGAGTTAATCTTAGATAAGATAGTAATTGACAGAATTCTCTAGTCACTATCACCAAGTTACTAGAACTTTGTGATGAACTATAATATGCAAGGGATGACGAAAGTAATTCCCGAGGTCTTCGCGATGCTGAAATCGACGAAGGTAGAAATCAAGAAAGAGCATCAAAGTGTTGATGATTAACAAGACCACTAGTTTCAAGTAAAGGGACAAAGGGAAGAAAGGGGAACTTCAAAAAGAACGGCAAGTGATACATCTCTAACGTATCTATAATTTTTGATTGCTCCATGCTATGTTATCTATTGTTTTGGACTATATTGGGCTTTATTTTCCACTTTTATATTACTTTTCGGACTAACCTATTAACCGGAGGCCCAACCCAGAATTGCTGCTTTTGCCTATTTCGGTGTTTCGAAGAAACGTAATATCAAACGGAGTCCAAACGGAATGAAATCTTCGGGAATGTGATTTTCTCATCAGATAGGATCCAGGAGACTTGGACCCTCGGTCAAGAAAGGAGGGAGGCGGCCACGAGGGTGGAGGGCGCACCCCCCTGCCTCGTGGCCCCCCCGAAGCTCCACCGACGTACTCCTTCCTCCTATATATACCTACGTACCCCTAACAAATCAGATACGGAGCCAAAAACCTAATTCCACCGCCGCAACTTTCTGTATCCACGAGATCCCATCTTGGGGCATGTTCCGGAGCTCCGCCGGAAGGGGCATCCATCACGGAGGGCCTCTACATCATCATCATAGCCTCTCCGATGAAGTGTGAGTAGTTTACTTCAGACCTTCGGGTCCATAATTAGTAGCTAGATGGCTTCTTCTCTCTTTTTGGATCTCAATACAATGTTCTCCCCCTCTCTCGTGGAGATCTATTCGATGTAATCTTCTTTTTGCGGTGTGTTTTTTGAGATCGATGAATTGTGGGTTTATGATCAAGATTATCGATGAGCAATATTTGAATCTTCTCTGAATTCTTTTATGTATGATTGGTTATCTTTGCAAGTCTCTTCGAATTATCCGTCTGGTTTGGCCAACTAGATTGGTAGTTCTTGTAATGAGAGAAGTGCTTAGCTTTGGGTTCAATCTTGCGGTGTCCTTTCCCAGTGACAGTAGGGGCAACAAGGCACGTATTGTATTGTTGCCATCGAGGATAACAAGATGGGTTTTTTATCATATTGCATGAATTTATCCCTCTACATCATGTCATCTTGCTTAAGGCGTTACTCTGTTTTCATTAACTTAATACTCTAGATGCATGCTGGATAGCGGTCGATGAGTGGAGTAATAGTAGTAGATGCAGGCAGAGTCGGTCTACTTGTCTCGGACGTGATGCCTATATACATGATCATACCTAGATACTCTCATAACTATGCTCAATTCATCAATTGCTCACCATAATTGTTCACCCACCGTAAAATACTTATGCTCTTGAGAGAAGCCACTAGTGAAATCTATGGCCCTTGGTCTATTCTCATCATATTAATCTTCCTACGCTTTATTATTGCTTTGATTTTTAATTTGCCTTTTATTTTACTTTGCATCTTTATACAAAAATACCAAAATATTATCTATCATCTCTATCGATCTCACTCTAAGTAAGTGAACGTGAAGGATTGACAACCCCTATTCGCGTTGGTTGCGAAGAGTTATTTGCTTTTTGTAGGTACGAGGGACTTGCGTGTGGCCTCCTACTGGATTGATACCTTGGTTCTCAAAAACAGAGGGAAATACTTACGCTACTCTGCTGCATCATCCTCTTCTCTTCGGGGAAAACCAACGCAAGCTCAAGACGTAGCAAGAAGGATTTCTGGCGCCGTTGCCGGGGAGTCTACGCAAAAGTCAACATACCAAGTACCCATCACAATCCCTTATCTCTCGCATTACATTATTTGCCATTTGCCTCTCGTTTTCCTCTCCCCCACTTCACCCTTGCCGTTTTATTCTCCCTCTCTTTTCCGTTTGCCTTCCCGTTGCCATGGCCGAATCAAAAAGAACTAAGGGTCCTTTCCAGTGTTCTAGTACCTTGGATAACCCTTCTATCCTCTCTAATCTCATAAATAATGATGTCATGGAAATACCCACCGGGGTTACCAATGAGAGCTTAAATAATTTTGATCAAGATGACTCTGGAATTTTTCGTTATTTACTTGATGAGTCTTTAAAAGATGCTTGGGATAGGTTATTAAGGATTCGGGCTAGCTATGTACCACAATATCAAATTGAGGTTTACTTAAAAAGTTTCTATGTTGGATTGCCCGCTTCTTTCAAACAAGTTCTAGACTCTATTTTTGATGAAGGTTTTCTTGAAGGGGATGCTATAGATACCTATGAAAAAATAAAAACTATATTTGGGCACCCCATGAATGATAAGGTTGAGTCTACCACTCTCTTATGCTTCTATCAAAACAAAATTATTAAAGAGATGAAATCTAGTTTAGATGCAAATTTCCATAACGTGCTTAATCTCACTTCCTCCATTAATGGCAATGTGCTTTCCCAAAATAGAAGTATGAATTCCATAGAAAGGAAATTTGCTCTTTTCTCTCCGAGTACCAAAAATGGCAATACCTAGATCTATCCTGGCTTTTATGCCTAGCTAGGGGCGTTAAACGATAGCGCTTGTTGGGAGGCAACCCAATTTTATTTTTTAGTTTTTGTTTTTGTTTCTGTTTAGGAATAAATAATCCATCTACCTTCTGTTTAGATGTGGTTTTATGTTTTAATTAGTGTTTGTGCCAAGTTAAACCTATAGGATCTTCTTGGATGATAGTTATTTGATCTTGCTGTAATTTCCATAAACTTTCTGTTCACAAAAACAATTGTTAAAAATCACCAGAATATGATAAAATAGTGATTCCAATTGCTGCTGATAAATAAACAAATTTCCTAGGACGTCCTATTTTGGCTGAAGTTTTTGAGTTTCAGAAGTTTGCGTTAGTTACAGATTACTACAGACTGTTCTGTTTTTGACAGATTCTGTTTTTCGTGTGTTGTTTGCTTATTTTGATGAATCTATGGCTAGTAAAATAGTTTAGAATCCATATAGAAGTTGGAATAAAGTAGGTTTAACAACAATATAAATAAACAATGATTTCATTACAGTACCTTGAAGTGGTCTTTTGTTTTCTTTCGCTAGCGGAGCTTACGAGATTTCTGTTGAGTTTTGTGTTGTGAAGTTTTCAAGTTTTGGGTGAAATCTTTTGATGGATTATGGAACAAGGAGTGGCAAGAGCCTAAGCTTGGGGATGCCCATGGCACCCCCAAGATAATCCAAGGACACCAAAAATTCAAATCTTGGGGATGCCCGAAGGCATCCCTCTTTAAATCCATTTCCATCGGTAACTTTACTTGGAGCTATATTTTTATTCACTACATGATATGTGTTTTGCTTGGAGCGTCTTGTATTATTTGCGTATTTGCTTGTTAGTTTACCAAAATCATCCTTGATGTACACACCTTTTGAGAGAGCCATACATGAGTTGGAATTTGTTAGAATACTCTATGTGCTTCACTTATATCTTTTGAGCTTTATAGTTTTGCTCTAGTGCTTCACTTATATCTTTTAGAGCACGGTGGTGGATTTGTTTTATAGAAACCTTTGATATCTCATGCTTCACTTAGATTATTTTGAGAGTCTTAAATAGCATGGTAATTTGCTTAAAATAATAATATGATTGGTGTTCAAGATATGTAAAACTTTCTTTTGAGTACGTTGAATACTAAGAAAAGTTCGATGCTTGATAATTGTTTTGAGATATGAAGGTAGTAATATTAGAGTCATGCTAGTTGAGTAGTTGTGAATTTGAGAAATACTGTGTTAAAGTTTGTGATTCCCGTAGCATGCACGTATGGTGAACCGTTATGTGATGAAGTCGGAGCATGATTTATTTATTGATTGTCTTCCTTATGAGTGGCGGTCGGGGACGAGCGATGGTCTTTTCCTACCAATCTATCCCCCTAGGAGCATGCGCGTAATACTTTGCCTTGATAACTTATAGATTTTTGAAATAAGCATATGATCTCTTTATGACTAAGGTTGAGTCCATGGATTATACGCACTTTTCTCACCCTTCCACCATTGCTAGCCTCTCTAATACCGCGCACTTTTCGCTGGTATCATACACCCACCATAAACCTTCCTCAAAACAGCCACCATACCTACCTATCATGGCATTTCCATAGCCATTCCGAGATATATTGCCATGCAACTTTCCACCGTTCCGTTTATTATGACATGCTCCATCATTGTCATATTGCTTAGCATGATCATTTAGTTGACATCGTATTTGTGGCAAAGCCACCGTTCATAATTCTTTGATACATGTCACTTATGAATCATTGCATATCCCGGTACACCGCCGGTGGCATTCACATAGAGTCATATTTTGTTCTAAGTATTGAGTTGTAATTCTTGAGTTGTAAGAAAAATAAAAGTGTGATGATCATCATTTTTAGAGCATTGCCCCAAGTGAGGAAAGGATGATGGAGACTATGATTCCCCCATAAGTCGGGATGAGACTCCGGACGAAAAAAAAGAAAGAAAAGAGGCCATAAAAAAAGAGAAAAGACCCAAATAAAAAAAATGAGAGAAAAAGAGAGAAGGGACAATGTTACTATCCTTTTACCGCACTTGTGCTTCAAAGTAGCACCATGATCTTCATAATAGAGAGTCTCTCGTTTTGTCACTTTCATATACCAGTGGGAATTTTTCATTATAGAACTTGGCTTGTATATTCTAATGATGGGCTTCCTCAAAATTGCCCTAGGTCTTCGTGAGCAAGCGAGTTGGATGCACACCCACTTAGTTTCTTTTGTTGAGCTTTCATATACTTATAGCTGTAGTGCATCCGTTGCATGGCAATCCCTACTCACTCACATTGATATCTATTGATGGGCATCTCCATAGCCCGTTGATACGCCTAGTTGATGTGAGACTATCTTCCCTCTTTTTGTCTTCTCCACAACCACCATTCTATTCCACATATAATGCTATATCCATGGCTCACGCTCATATATTGCGTGAAGATTGAAAAAGTTTTGAGAATGTCAAAAGTATGAAACAATTGCTTGGCTTGTCATCGGGGTTGTGCATGATTTAAATACTTTGTGTGGTGAAGATAGAGCATAGCCAGACTATATGATTTTGTAGGGATAACTTTCTTTGGCCATGTTATTTTGAGAAGACATAATTTCTTTGTTAGTATGCTTGAAGTATTATTATTGTTATGTCAATATTAAACCTTTATCTTGAATCTCTCGGATCTGAATATTCATACCACAATTAAGAAGAGTTACATTGAAATTATGCCAAGCAGCACTCCGCATCAAAAATTCTCTTTTTATCATTTACCTACTCGAGGACGAGCAGGAATTAAGCTTGGGGATTCGATCGTCTCCAACGTATCTATAATTTTGATTGCTCCATGCTATATTATCTATTGTTTTGGACTATATTGGGCTTTATTTTCCACTTTATATTACTTTTGGGACTAACCTATTAACTGGAGGCCCAGCCAATGTGTTTTTTTTGCCTATTTGGTGTTTGAAGAAATGGAATATCAAGCGAGTCCAAGCGGAATGAAATCTTGAGGCGTGATTTTCTCATCGATAAGATCCAGAGACATGGACCCTCGGTCAAGAAAGGAGGGGCGGCCACGAGGTGGGGCGCGCCCCCGCCTCGTGGGCCCCTGAGCTCCACCGACGTACTCCTTCCTCCTATATATACCTCGTACCCCCAACAGATCGAATCTGGGCCAAAACCTAATTCCACCGCCGCAACTTTCTGTATCCATGAGATCCCATCTTGGGGCCTGTTCCGGAGCTCCACCGGAGGGGGCATCCATCACGGAGGGCTTCTACATCATCATCATAGCCTGATGAAGTGTGAGTAGTTTACTTCAGACCTTCGGGTCCATAGTTAGTAGCTAGATGGCTTCTTCTCTCTTTTTGGACCTCAATACAATGTTCTCCCCCTCTCTCGTGGAGATCTATTCGATGTAATCTTCTTTTTGCGGTGTGTTTGTTGAGATCGATGAATTGTGGGTTTATGATCAAGATTATCTATGAGCAATATTTGAATCTTCTCTGAATTATTTTATATATGATTTGTTATCTTTGCAAGTCTCTTCGAATTATCCGTTTGGTTTGGCCAACTAGATTGGTAGTTCTTGCAATGAGAGAAGTGCTTAGCTTTGGGTTCAATCTTGCGGTGTCCTTTCCAAGTGACAGTAGGGGCAGCAAGGCACGTATTGTATTGTTGCCATCGAGGATAAAAAGATGGGGTTTTTATCATATTGCATGAATTTATCCCTCTACATCATGTCATCTTGCTTAAGGCGTTACTCTGTTTTCGTTAACTTAATACTCTAGATGCATCTTTGGATAGCGGTCGATGAGTGGAGTAATAGTAGTAGATGCAGGCGAGAGTCGGTCTACTTGTCTCGGACGTGATGCCTATATACATGATCATACCTAGATACTCTCATAACTATGCTCAATTCATCAATTGCTCACCAGTATTTCGTTCACCCACCGTAAAATACTTATGCTCTTGAGAGAAGCCACTAGTGAAATCTATGGCCCCGGGTCTATTCTCATCATATTAATCTTCCTATGCTTTATTATTGCTTTGCTTTTTACTTTGCCTTTTATTTTACTTTGCATCTTTATACCAAAAATACCAAAATATTATCTATCATCTCTATCGGATCTCACTCTAAGTAAGTGACCGTGAAGGATTGACAACCCCTATTCGCGTTGGTTGCGAGGTTATTTACTTTATGTAGATCGAGGGACTTGCTCAAGGCATCGCTCCTACGGATTGATACCTTGGTTTTCCCAAGAGGAGAGGATGACAGCACAAGAGCGTAAGTATTTCTCCTTTTGAGAACCAAGGTATCAATCAAGTAGGAGGCCACGCGCAAGTCCCTCGTACCTGCACAAAACGATAGCTACTCGCAACCAACGCGATTAGGGGTTGTCAATCCCTTCACGGTCACTTACGAGAGTGAGATCTGCTAGAGATAATATTTTTGGTATTTTTGGTATAAAGATGCAAAGTAAAAAGTAAAATCAAAGTAAAAACAAAGCAAGTATAAAAGTGATGGAGATTGATATGATGAGAATAGACCCGGGGGCCATAGGTTTCACTAGTGGCTTCTCTCAAGAGCATAGATATTCTATGGTGGGTGAACAAATTACTGTTGAGCAATTGACATAATAGAGCATAGTTATGAGGTTATCTAGGTATGATCATGTATATAGGCATCACATCCGAGACAAGTAGATCGAAACAATTCTGCATCTACTACTATTACTCCACTCATCGACCGCTATCCAGCATGCATCTAGAGTATTAAGTTAAAAACAGAGTAACGCCTTAAGCAAGATGACATGATGTAGAGGAATAAATTCATGCAATATGATAAATACCCCATCTTGTTATCCTCGATGGCAAAAATATAATACGTGCCTTGCAACCCTTTCTGTCACTGGGTAAGGACACCGCAAGATTGAACCCAAAGCTAAGCACTTCTCCCATTGCAATAACTACCAATCTAGTTGGCCAAACCAAACGGATAATTCGAAGAGACTTGCAAAGATAACTCAATCATACATAAAAGAATTCAGAGAAGATTCAAATATTAATCATAGATAAGCTGGATCATAAACCCACAATTCATCGGTCTCAACAAACACACTGCAAAAAGAAGATTACATCGAATTGATCTCCACGAGAGAGGGGGAGAACATTGTATTGAGATCCAAAAAGAGAGAAGAAGCCATCTAGCTACTAACTATGGACCCGAAGGTATGAAGTAAACTACTCACATTTCATCGGAGGGGCTATGGTGTTGATGTAGAAGCCTCCGTGGTGGATGCCCCTCCGCGAAGCTCCTAACAGGCCCCAAGATGGGATCTCGTGGATACATGAAGGTACGGCGGTGGAATTAGGTTTTGGCCCTCTTCCGATCGCTTGGGGATACGAGGTATATATAGGAGGAAGGAGTACGCTTGTGAGCGTCAGGGGCCCACGAGGTAGGGGCGCACCTGTGGGGGCACCTCCACCTCGTGACCGCCTCGCACTTCTTGGAGTAGGGTCCAAGACTCGGATCACGCTCGTGAGAAGATCACGCCCCCAAGGTTTCATTCCGCTTGACTCGCTTGATATTTCGCTTCTTCAAACACTGAAATAGGCAAAAACAACAATTCTGGCTGGGCCTCCAGCTAATAGGTTAGTCCCAAAAGTAATATAAAAGTGTAAAATAAAGCACAATATAGTCCAAAACAGTAGATAAAGTAGCATGGAGCAATCAAAATTATAGATACGTTGGAGACATATCGCATCCCCAAGCTTAATTCCTGCTCGCCCCGAGTAGGTAAATGATAAAAGAGAATTTTGATGCGGAGGATACTTTGGCATAATTTCAATATAAATCTTCTTACTTGTGATATGAATATTCAGATCCGAAAGATTTAAGACAAAAGTTCATATTGACATAAAAATAATAATACTTCAAGCATACTAATCAAAGCTCTTCTCAAAATAACATGGCAAAAGAAAGTTCATCCCTACAAAATCAAATAGTTAGGCTATGCTTCATTTTCGTCACACAAAGATGTTCCCAACTTCTATACCCCCGATGACAAGCCAAGCAATTGTTTCATACTCAAATAATCTCAAACTCTTTAAACCTTTACGCAATACATCTGCGCGAGCCATGGGTATAGCACTATGGGTGGAATAGAATATGATGATGGGATTGTGTGGAGAAGACAAAAAAGGAGAAAATCTCATATCGACGAGGATAATCAACGGGCTATGGAGATGCCCATCAATTGATGTCAACATGAGGAGTAGGGATTGCCATGCAACGGATGCACTAGAGCTATAAGTATAGGAAAGCTCTACAAAAGAAACTAAGTGGGTGTGGATCGAACATGCTTGCTCACGAAGACCTAGGGCACTTTGAGGAAGCCCATCATTGGAATATACAAGCCAAGTTCTATAATGAAAAATTCCCACTAGTATATGAAAGTGACAAAATGAGAGACTCTCTATCATGAAGATCTTAGTGCTACTTTGAAGCACAATATATGAGACTCACTACATGAAGAACAAGGTGCTACTTTGAAGCACAAGTGTGGTAAAAGGATAGTAGCATTGTCCCTTCTCTCTTTTTCTCTCATTTTTTTATTTGGGCCTTTTCTCTTTTTTTGGCCTCTTTTTTTTTCGTCCGGAGTCTCATCCCGACTTATGGGGTAATCATAGTCTCCATCATCCTTTCCTCACTTGGGACAATGCTCTAATAATGATGATCATCACACTTTTATTTCTATTACAACTCAACAGTTACAACTCGAAACTTAGAACAAAATATGACTCTATATGAATGCCTCCGGCGATGTACCGGGATGATGCAATGAATCAAGAGTGACATGTATGGAAAATAATGCATGGTGGCTTTGCCACAAATACGATGTCAACTACATGATCATGCAATGGCAATATGACAAAAGTAATGTATGTCATAATAATGATGATGGAGTTGCATGGCAATATATCTCGAATGGCTATGGAAATGCCATGATAGGTAGGTATGGTGACTGTTTTGAGGAAGATATAAGGAGGTTTATGTGTGAAAGAGCGATCATATCATGGGGTTTGATGCACCAGCTAAGTTTGCACCAACTCTCAAGGTGAGAAAGGGCAATGCACGGCATCAAGAGGCTAGCAAATGCGGAAAGGTAAAAGTGCGATAATCCATGGACTCAACATTAGTCAAAATAACTCATATACTTATTGCAAAAATTTAGAAGCCACCAAAAATCAAGTACTACACGCAATGCTCCTAGGGGGATAGATTGGTAGGAAAAGACCATCGCTCGTCCCCGACCGCCACTCATAAGGATGCACAAGCCAGTACACTTCATGTTTCAAATTTGTTACACAACTTTACCCATACGTGCATGCTACGGACTTGCAAACTTCAACACAAGTATTTCTCAAATTCACAATTATCAACTAGCACGACTTTGATATTATTACCTCCATATCTCAAAACAATTATTAAGCATTAAATTTATCTTAGTATTCAATTCACTCAAAAGAAAGTTTCACATATCTTGAACACCAAGTATATTAACATTAAGCAAATTACCATGCTATTAACGACTCTCAAAATAATCTAAGTGAAGCATGAGAGATCAAGTTTCTTTAAAAAAAATCCACCACCGTGCTCTAAAAGATCTAAGTGAAGCACTAGAGCAAAAATTATCACGCTCAAAAGATATAAGTGAAGCACTATGAGCAAAACTATCAAGCTCAAAAGATATAAGTGAAACACATAGAGTATTCTAAAAAATTCCAAATCATGTATGGCTCTCTCAAAAGGTCTGTACAGCAAGGATGATTGTGGTAAACTAACAAGAAAAGACTCAAATAATACAAGACGCTCCAAGCAAAACACATATCATGTTGGTGAATAAAAATATAGCTCCAAGTAAATTACTGATGGAAGTAGAGGAAAGAAGGGATGCCTTCCGGGGCATCCCCAAGCTTTGACTTTTTGGTGTCCTTGGATTATCTTGGGGGTGCCATGGGCATCCCCAAGCTTAGGCTCTTGCCACTCCTTGTTCCATAATCCATCAAAAAGAATTCACCCAAAACTTGAAAACTTCACAACACAAAACTCAGTAGAAATCTCGTGAGTCTGTTAGAGAAAGAAAACAAAAGACTACTTTAAGGTACTGTAATGAACTCATTCTTTATTTATATTGGTGTTAAACCTACTGTATTCCAACTTCTCTATGGATTATAAACTATTTTACTAGCCATAGAATCATCAAAATAAGCAAACAACACACCCAAAACAGAATCTGTCAAAAACAGAACAGTCTGTAGTAATCTGTAACTAACGCAAACTTCTGGAACTCAAAAAATTCTACCAAAATTAGACGACCTGGAAAATTTGTTTTTTTTGCGGTGGGGAAATTTGTTTGTTGATCAGAAGAAATTGGGATCACTATTTTATCACGTTCTGGTGATTTTTAACAATTCGGGCACTGAGCATAAAGATTCTGGAAATTACAGCAAGATCAAATAACTATCTCCCAAGAAGATCTAATAGGTTTAAATTGGCACAAACACTAATTAAAAGATAAGACCACATCTAAAAAGAGCCTAGATGGATTATTTATTCCTAAACAGAAGCAAAAACTAAAAAAACTAAAAATATAATCGGGTTGCCTCCCAACAAGCGCTATCGTTTAACGCCCCTAGCTAGGCATAAAAGCAAGGATAGATCTAGGTATTGCCATCTTTGGTAGGCAATCCATAAGTGGCTCTCATGATAGATTCATATGGTAATTTTATTTTCTTTCTAGGAAAGTGTTCCATGCCCTTCTTTAAGGGAAATTGGAATCTAATATTTCCTTCCTTCATATCAATAATTGCACCAATCGTTCTAAGGAAAGGTCTACCAAGAATAATAGGACATGAAGGATTGCAATCTATATCAAGAACGATAAAATCTACGGGCACATAATTCCTATTTGCAACAATAAGTACATCATTAATTCTTCCCATAGGCTTTTTAATAGTGGAATCCGCAAGATGCAAGTTTAGAGAGCAATCATCAAAATCACGGAAATCTAGCAAATCACATAAACTTTTGGGAATAGTAGAGACACTAGCACCCAAATCACACAAAGCATGAAACTCATAATCTTTAATTTTAATTTTGATAGTAGGTTCCCACTCATAATGGAGTTTCCTAGGATAGAAACTTTCAACTCAAGCTTTTCTTCATAAGATTGCATCAAGGCGTCAACAATGTGTTCGGTAAAAGCCTTATTTTGACTATAAGCATGAGGAGAATTTAGCACGGATTGCAACAAGGAAATACAATCAATTAAAGAGCAATTTTCATAATTAAATTCCTTGAGATCCAAAATAGTGGGTTTAGCAATATCTTGATTTTTATTTCTTTCAATCCCACTTTTATCAATTTCATCATCAAGATCTAAAAACTCAGAATTCTTAGAACGCCTTCTAAGTAAAGGAAGATCATAATCAGTTTCATCAAGATTAATATGGAAAAACAAAGATTTAATAGGGGACACATCTATAACTTTCAGATCTTCATCTTGATTTTCATAGGAATTAGAAGAACACGCTTTAATAAAGGCATCTTTGGAAGCACGCATCCTAGCGGTTCTTTCCTTGCACTCATCAATGGATATTCTCATAGCTTTGAGAGACTCATTGATATCATGCTTAGGAGAAATAGATCTAAGCTTTAAAGAATCAATTTCAAGAGAAATTCTATCAACGTTCGTAGCCAAATCATCAACTTTAAGCAATTTATCTTCAAGCAGAGCATTAAAATTCTTTTGTGAATTCATAAACTCTCTAACACTACTCTCAAATTCAGAGGGCATCTTATTAAAATTTCCATAAGAGTTGTTGTAGGAATTTCCATAATTATTAGAAGGATTACTAGGATAATTCCCTCTATACGCGTTGTTACCAAAATTATTTCTACCAACAAAATTCACATCCATAGATTCATTATTATTCTCAATTAGGATCAGAAGAAACACTCTTAGTAAATAACTTCATAAGTTCATCCATCTTTCCACTCAAAACATTGATTTCTTCTATAGCATGCACTTTTTTATTAGTAGATCTTTCAGTATGCCTGTCGGTGTCAAAACCGGCGGATCTCGGGTAGGGGGTCCCGAACTATGCGTCTAGGTGGATGGTAACAGGAGACAAGGGACACGATGTTTTTACCCAGGTTCGGGCCCTCTCGATGGAGGTAATACCCTACTCCTGCTTGATTAATATGGATGATATGGGTAGTACAAGAGTAGATCTACCACGAGATCAAGGAGGCTAAACCCTAGAAGCTAGCCTATGGTATGATTGTTGTTCGTCCTACGGACTAAAACCCTCCGGTTTATATAGACACCGGATAGGTTAGGGTTACACAGAGTCGGTTACAATGGTAGGAGATCTACATATCCGTATCGCCAAGCTTGCCTTCCACGCCAAGGAAAGTCCCATCCGGACACGGGACAAATTCTTCAATCTTGTATCTTCATAGTCTTGGAGTCCGCCGTGATGATAGTTCGCTATCCGGACACCCCTAGTCCAGACTCCTCAAGAGCCCTGAACCAGGCTTCAATGACGACGAGTCCGGCGCGCATATTGTCTTCGGCATTGCAAGGCGGGTTCCTCCTCCGAATACTTTATAGAAGGTTTTGAACACAAGGATAGTGTCCCGCTCTGCAAAACAAGTTCCACATACCACCGTAAAGAGAATAACTTTTGCACAGATCTGCTGACGTATTCCGCGGCGTAACATCACACCACGGCCATGCCTTTATATGAATCGTTTTTTTACTGTCCCACCTCAGCGCGTTTAGCGAGGCGGTTTCCTTGGCACGTCTTATCAAAGCATAGATCGTGCCCCCCTTATTCCGGGATTCTCATCAATACGGACGTGGGTAACCCATCCGCGCCATTGATTACGGCGCTTGGGAGATAAGCGAGTTTTACCAGGCTGGTGGGGGACGCATAGCTCCGTCCGTCCATATAAGGGGATAAGGATCCGCCTTTTCACCTACGCCTTCTTCCTCCTTTGCTCATCCATTTTCGCGCACTCGAGCTCCAGCGCCCAAGTCCGCACACCGCACCTCAACCTTCTCCAACTATGTCCGGAGCGGGAGGCAGGTGGATGGCCTCCTCCGTCACGGAGGGGCACATCACAAAGCTGCGGGAGGCCGGATACTTGTCCAGCAACATCGCAGCACCGCTGCCCGACGCTGGGCAGCTCATTCCAACCCCTGTGCCCCATGAGAGGGTGGTGTTTCTCCCGCACTTCCTCCATGGACTAGGTTTTCCACTTCACCCATTTGTCCGGGGCTCATGTTCTACTACGGCCTAGACTTCCACGACCTGGCCCCAATTTCATCCTCAACATCTCGGCGTTCATCGTCAGTGTGCGAAACCTTCCTCTGCATCCAGCCCCACTTCGCTTATGGCTGAAGATCTTCAATGTCGCTGAAGGTAGTGGGCGGCATTGCCGGAGTGCGGAGGCGCCATGGTTGGCAAGATGGCCAAAGTCCTATGGCTCGAGGGCTCCTTCGTGGAGACAATAAAGGTGGCAATCGGGTGGTTCTATATCACCGAGCCGCATGACTCCAAATGGGCAGCGGCCCCGAATTCAGATCTGGCTTCCCACACGGCTCTCGCCATGGAAAGAGACGGGCTGACGTGGGGAATTCAGACGAGCTATCCGGACTCCAGACATGCGTCCAAACCTGGTGGACAAGAATCTCGTGCTTGTCAACGTAATCCAGTGATGCTCATCCGCCGGATTCTCCCATGTCAACAACGGGCCTTCAAATTGTGGGAGTTCGATCCGCACAAAGACTCAACTCGACAAGGCTCTTCGACACTACGCACGAAGATGCCCGGAAGGTGCTGTTCAAGGGCGCCGAGGCTCCCAAATCCGCCACCGAAGATCGCCGATTCAGCTCGCAGCATCAAGCCAGCGAGGTGAGTTATTTTACCCTTTATGGGACTCTTTTTCATAGTTTGACTCTATGCGGGATCTAAAACTCCCTAACCTTTAACAGATCGGTTGAAGACGCCCGGACAGGTTAACTGTCCGGCTCCTTTGCCAGAAGCCCCAGCGGACGCCCGATTGACGGGGCTGCTGGCTCCGGTACCCCATGTGGTGCCGGAGAAGAAGGCCAAGATGGAGGCAACGGGAACTTGAAGGAGCTCCCGACGCCTGGTGCTGTCATATTCTGAAGCAGAATCTTCTCCTGAGAACGAGGAGGAGGAAAAAGAAGCCTCTCCCCCAGCGGGGGAGGAGAGGAAAAGGAGGGCCGCCCCAACTGGGGAGGCCGGAGGGTCCAAGAAGGGAAGAACCCTTCCTCCGGACTTCTCCACCAACGTCGACAATGACGAGGAGGATTGGCCGACAAGGGCCAAGCCCCTGGCGAGATCGTAAGTGTCCGGATACCCATAGCTTTTTTATTGCATAGTGTTCTCTAATGCCGAACAATCATGCAGCCCGCCCAAGGGCGAGTTCGCCGCTTCGTCGAGCGGGTCCCTGAGTTCGTCGGAAATGGAGAGTACTTCACTTCCGGCCGCCTCATCGCCTCACGCTGCATGGACGGCCGAGGTGGTGCCCGAGGGGGCCTGGTCAAGAGGAGGTGGCGCAGGAGGCGCCGCAAGGCAACCTCCCGGACTCCAGGCGCGTGGGGGGCGAGACCCCTAGGGGCTCTAAGCCCGACCCTCGCCCGGACTCCATGCCGGTACCTTCAATGGTTCCGGATTCCAGCAAGCGGTCCTTCAGTAAGAAGGTAAGACGCCGTGTCCTCCGCCCAACCGAGGCACCGGATAAGCATCGAGGCGCTTAACAGCGCCTCCATCGAGGAGGAGCACCGCACTGTTATGAGCGTGGTGATCCAGAAAGTTCAGTCCGCCAAGAGCGGGCTGACTGAAGCCTGCACCAGCCTTCTAACAGGCTTTGAGGTAAGTTTAGAATATGTAAAAATATTACCTCATAGACAGTAGCCCCTGATGCTTAGTTCGGTGTTCGGAAAGAAAAGTCGGACTAAGGATCTAAAAGATATACTGGAGGAGTCTAACATAAGTATGTCAATATGGGAATGCAGATGCGCTGCCGACCTCTGCCAAGACCGATCATGGAGGTCAATGCATTGAAGCAGAGCCTCGAGCGGTCCGAGAACGAGCTCGGCCTTTCCAAGA
This sequence comes from Aegilops longissima, assembly GCA_021605205.1. Taxonomy (NCBI): domain Eukaryota; kingdom Viridiplantae; phylum Streptophyta; class Magnoliopsida; order Poales; family Poaceae; genus Aegilops; species Aegilops longissima. The sequence continues at coordinate 607,253,078 of CM038679.1, read as the reverse complement.
AGCAGCTCGAGGACAAGGAAGGTAAGTAATACCTTATTAAAGAAATACCTTATAGAAAGGTTTCGGTTGCGAAAAAATAACAGGAATAACATGGGTACTGCAGGGGCCACGAATGAGGTGGCGACCCTGAAGGAAGCGGTGTCCGTGGCCGAAAGCAAATCGGCCGCGGAGCGCACCGAGCGAGAGAAGGGGGAGGCGCAGCTGGCGGAGGTGCGGCAAGAGCTCCAGGCTCTCGTGAAAAACACGAGGGTTTGGGCGTGACTCAAGACCCGAGAGTCTGAGCTTGCCTCGCTCTTGAGAGTGCCAAAGCTGCTAAGGCCGAGGCCCAAAAGCCCTCCAAGAAATTGAATCATTAAAGAAGATAGCGGCGGTAAGGCGTTCTTTATGCAAAGCAAGCATGTGAAAGTGAATTACCTATTACTTACCCGGATTCGAGCTTTCCAGAGCATTCGCAGATCTGCCCGTGGTGTGTCCGATGCTGCCGATTCTACCGCGCCAAGGAGGGAGCTCAACGGAGAAGGTGTTCTGGTCTCAATATGCTGAGGCCGGACATCCGGTGCCCCTAAGCGACCAGCTGAAGCAGCTGGTCGAGCTCCACAAGGTCGCCGAACAGGCCATGAAGGGCCTCATAGTTTGGCTGTGGCCATTGGAAGCCATGCCTGGGAGCTACTTTGGGCTAGTAAGGCTCGGCTGGTGGACGCCTTGTCCACGGATTGAAGTCATCAAGCGCTCCGTGCATTGAAGGTGTCCGTCGGGCCCTTGCCCATGCTAAAGTGCACCGGGCAAGCTGGATGCGGAGAAGCTTGTGACGGACGGGCCACCAAGGGCAAGGAGCATCGCACGCCCGAAATGTACTATGAGGGCCTCTCAAGGGTGCCCGCCGAATAGCGGATGAGTGCTCAAGATGTAATTTTGAATAGACTCGCATTTGTTATCCTGTGCGCTGAAAACTTGTTCATATGCGCTAAGAAACGCTTGTTAATTTAAAATATTACCTTCAGGCGGCCGCTTATCAAATTTGAGAGATGGCAAGTCGTTGGCTTCAGCCCCATGCCACGAAAGTGCCGGGTGTTCGGGATAAACTTGAGCACTCTTGTTCCCATTCTTGGTTCCATCTAGGAGGCGCCAACGCAACGAACAAGGCAACCGGACTTATAATGCTTGAACACTCTCACTTAGCCATAGAATTCTATAATTTTAAATTTCGCGAAGCCCCTAGTATTCGAAGACCGAGTTCGGGCGCTATCCACGCCTTGGCGGACAATTCGGTTCTTCGCCTAAGCGCATAAGTCTTTAGGGACCCAAAAAACCTCTTGAACAGCGATCGCTCTCGCCCTATCATGACGGTCAGTTTTAGCTTTCCACCGAGGTGCTCAACCCAGCTCAACCGGGGCACAATCGCAGTGGTTCTCCTAGTGCTACCTTAGCCGATATAACGGAACGTAAGGTACCAAAACATAGGAGCCGGGCAAACCCAACTATTGACCCAAGACATGATTCGGAGCCGATGCATATAATGCTATAAGTTCGGGGTGCCGCACTTGTGAAAGTGTTCAGACTTATCACACCATAATTTTGGGGTACATAAGCCCCTGGTGTATTGGCCGTACCAAAGTGTACGGGTGCAACATGTCGTGAAATGAACATATATATATATATATATATATATAGATAAAGAAAGGAGTGCAATTAATAGGCAAAAGCTATGTATTGTTTATTCAAAAAGGTACTGCAATGAAAGCAGAACGATACAAATAGTGCGATAAGCAAGGGATGGGACTATTTAACATGTCCCCCTCCAGGGGTAAGCTGCGGGATGGTATGTAAAACAGGTATACTGCTCGTAATAGAGACCACCTGAACACTCGATGTAGCTTTCTGCTTCCCTGGCTATTGCATCGTGAGTTCGGCGATTCTAGTGCCGTACAGGGCTTCTGGAAAATGGAGAGCTGAAAGTAAGAAAAAGGAAGAAAAATGAAAAAGAAAAAGAATGACACAATCGGGAGCCCCTGGTGCGGTTGAGCCGCATTCCGGGCGTGCCGTGGTCGTGCCCCTCCCCTTATGCCCATGGTATCTCCAGAGCGTAGTTATGTACGCGTAGTACTGGCTTCGCAATTTCGCGAGGGCTGGGGTTAGCCGGATTGCTACGCGTGCTTGAATCGTGCCAGGCGGTCTTGTTGTAGGTTACTCCAGGCGCGCTTGACAGTGTCCGGACGCTTAGTGGCCGGACTCGAGAATTGCTGTGAGAGGCTGCTTTGCACCTCTGCCGCGAGGGCCGCCGTGTGCTCCTCCGTTCGGAGAGAACGCTCGTGTTTCCATTGACCGTGATTACTCCTCGAGGGCTTGGCATCTTGAGCTTGAGGTATGCGAAAGCGGCACCGCATTGAACTTTGCAAATGCGGTTCGTCCGAGTAGTGCATGATAGCCGCCATGAACTGGACGATGTCAAGACTAACTCTTTGCTTCGAAGTTATCCGGGATCCAAGACCACTTCGAGTGTAACTGAGCTCGTAAATTGGCCTCTACACCGGTATGACGCCTTTAAAGGTCGCCTTTGTAGGTTTAACTTTAGGGTCTATGCCCATTTTGCGACCGTATCCCGATAAAGCAGGTTCAGGCTGCTACCGCCATCCATCGGACTCGGTGAGGTGAAATCCGTCAATAATTGGGTCAAGAACCAATGCGCGAAACCGCCGTGACGGATGCTAGTGGGTGGTCCTTCAATCGAAGGTGATCGGGCAGGAAGACCATGGGTTGAACTTGGGCGATCGCTCCATCGCATATACGCCCCTTAGTGCACGCTCGCCCCTTTTGGGTATATGGGTTGCGATATCATGTTCACCATCCGCACTTGTGTGGGAAAAGCCTTCGTCCTCTATTGTTCGGGCGGCCGGGCTCTTCCTCGCCGCTGTCCAGCCCTTGTCGTTGAGTTCGCACTTAACTTGCGTGCTTTTTGAACACCCAACAATCCTGTTGGTGTTATTGGCTGAGTTTTCGGGGTGCCATGTATCCGCACAAGGATCGAGTATTCGGTCCAAGTTGGATGGGCCCCGGTATTTCTTTTGAATGGCTTCTTCCGCGACCAGGTTTAGAGCCTCTGAATCCGCATTGACGGCCGATCTTCAGCATTATGGCCGCACGCGCGCTTTGTTCTTGTTGTGACGCGACCTGCCATTGCTGTCCTTGGTATCCGAACTATCGTGGTGTTTGGCCAAGTGGTTGCTTCGAGCCAGCCAGTTGTCCTCTCCCGCACAAAAGCGGGTCATGAGTGTTGTGAGGGCTGCCATGGATTTCGCTTTTCCTGTCCTAGGTGCCGGCAAGCCATTCGTCATGGATGTTATGTTTGAAGGCTGCAAGGGCCTTTGCATCCGGACAACAACGATTTGATTTTTCTTTGTTAGGAACCGTGTCCGAATTGTCCGCCGATTCTTCCGCTGCTGAATTATATGGCTGAGGTCATCGGCATCTGGTGGTCACACATATGTTCCCTGGAAATTATCAAGGAATGCGGCTTCCGTGTCCTCCCAACAACCAATTGATTCTCGCGGCAAGCTGTTGAGCCAATGCCGAGCTGGTCCTTTAAGCTTGAGTGGGAGGTATTTGATGGCATGTAGATCGTCACCACGGGCCATGTGGATATGGAGGAGATAGTCCTCGATCCAGACCGCAGGATCTATGGTACCATCGTATGATTCGATGTTTACGGGTTTGAAGCCCTCGGGGATTTGATGATCCATTACTTCATCTGTGAAGCATAGTGGGTGTGCGGCGCCTCAGATATTATATATCACGACGTAGCTCATATGAGCTTTGTTCATCGTGTTCGCCCGGCCGGGTTTGCTGATCCGCGCGACGGTAATCATCCCGAGTCGTTGGGTGCCCACGCGATCCGTAGATCGATCTTGTATGTTTTGCCTTATCCTCCAATATATCTCGCAAGTCCGGCGCGTTTTCCCGTGCCTTGGTACTTTTTGAGCGGCGCCGGTGTGGCTTGAGCGGAGGGCCGAGAGGCTTCTGTCGCGCGCCACGGGTGGCCGGTTTGCCATGTCGTCGCGCTGGTGACTTGTGTGCTTCCTCCTCCGATCGAGGCAACAGCCCGCGCTTGGGGTAGCTTTTGAGGGGCGCTCGAGTTCATACTCTTCGCTGCAAGGACTTCATCCATCCGCCGCCTAGCAGGTCTTGGCCAGCTCTAAGCTGTTGCTGCTTTTTCTTGAGGCTGCTTGCCGTGGCTATAAGCCCGCGCTTGAAACGCCCTGTTCGGCGGGATCCTCGGCACGACAAATTGCGTCCGAGGCTTGCCTCATCTTCGGAGGGAGGCGATAATTATCGCCCTCGACCTCTCTTTCTGCAGACCGTCAGGCAGACTTGCTTCTCCCTCCTCCCACGCTGAGTCCTGCCGAGGGGGTTGTCTTCGCACCGTCCGGTGTTATTATCTCTCGTGCCGAATCACCGCTTTTGCCGTGGCGGATTTAGAGTGGCGCCACGACGCCGGGCGCTTGTTGCTTCTTGGAGGGTCATCCTCCGTTGTTCCATAGCCGCTCCCATCTTTTGGGATGTCCACCATGTATATGTCGATGACGAGGTGGCCTTCCAGCGCCCTCGTAGGCGCTGGGTCTTGGTCGCCTCTCGCATCGCCGTCCATACCGCCGATGTCTTCGAGTCGGGTCGAGCATGTCGGTTAAATCATCGACAGTGGCTACAAAGTGGGTGGTGGGTGGGCGTTGAATTTCTTCATCGTCCGCATCCCAACCTTCCTGACCGTAGTCCGGCCAGGGCTCTCCTGATAAAGAGAGAGACTTTAGTGAATTCAGGATGTTGCCAAAGGGCGAGTGCTGAAAGATGTCCGCGGCAGTGAACTCCATGACCGGCGCCCAATCGGATTCGATTGGCAGGGGCGCGGAGGGTTCGGAGTCCGGAGAGGAGTCCGGCACCTTGGAGTCACGGTCTTCGCAAAGACAGGGATGGAGTTCGCTCAATCGCCGTTGAGATCGTAGCCCCGAGGCGGTGTCCAACCACTCGCCCTCGATCGGGGAGTCAGCCCGAGCTAAGGGTCGGGCGGACGCCGTGCGCGACTAGGGCACTGCTCGCGGCAGAGCTAGATCATACCCAACGAGACAATGCGGCACGCCGGTTATGGCTTGAAGCCGTCAAGATCAAGTCTCCGCGACATCGGCCGATAGTTCAAACTTCCAAATCTGACCTGATGGCCAGGGCGAAGCTTCGATCTGCTCCAGATGGCTAAGCGAATTGGCACGCAGTGCAAAGCCGCCGAATACGAAGATCTGTCCAGGGAGAAAAGTCTCACCCTGGACCGCGTCGTTATTGATGATTGAAGGAGCCATCGGGCCTATCGGTGACGCATACGCAGGAACTCTCAATGAAAGCACCAATGTCGGTGTCAAACCGCGGATCTCGGTAGGGGGTCCCGAATCTGCAGCGCCTAGGTGGATGGTAACAGGAGACAAGGGACACGATGTTTTTACCCAGGTTCGGGCCCTCTCGATGGAGGTAATACCCTATTCCTGCTTGATTAATATTGATGATATGGGTAGTACAAGAGTAGATCTACCACGAGATCAAGGAGGCTAAACCCTAGAAGCTAGCCTATGGTATGATTGTTGTTCGTCCTACGGACTAAAACCCTCCGGTTTATATAGACACCAGATAGGTTAGGGTTACACAGAGTCGGTTATAGGAGATCTACATATACGTATCGCCAAGCTTGCCTTCCACGCCAAGGAAAGTCCCATCCGGACACGGACGAAGTCTTCAATCTTGTATCTTCATAGTCTTGGAGTCCGGCCGTGATGATAGTTCGGCTATCCGGACACCCCCTAGTCCAGGACTCCCTCAATGCCATTGAGAATAATTAACCATAATATTATCTAGGAGTTTAGTAGCATCTCCTAAAGTGATTTCCATAAAAGTGCCTCCCGTGGCCGAATCTAAAAGATTTCTAGAAGCAAAATTCAATCCAGCATAATTTTTTTGTATAATCATCCACAAGTTCAAACCATGAGTAGGACAATTACGTATCATTAATTTCATTCTCTCCCAAGCTTTTGCAACATGTTCATGATCAAGTTGCTTAAAATTCATAATATCGTTCCTAAGAGAGATAATCTTAGCGGGAGGAAAATACTTAGAGATAAAAGCATCTTTGCACTTGTTCCAAGAATCAATACTATTTTTAGGCAAAGATGAAAACCACGCTTTAGCACGATCTCTAAGCGAAAAAGGAAATAGCTTCAATTTAACGACATCATTATCGACATCTTTTTTCTTTTGCATATCACATAAATCAATGAAGCTATTCAGATGAGTAGCGGTATCTTCACTAGGAAGGCTGGCGAATTGATCCTTCATAACAAGATTCAACAAAGCAATATTGATTTCACAAGATTAAGTATTGGCAAGAGGAGCAATCGGAGTGCTAAGGAAATCATTATTATTGGTATTGGTGAAATCACACAATTTGGTGGCATCTTGAGCCATTGCGACGAATGAGCAAACTAACACACGAGCAAACAAACGGACGAGGAAAAAGGCAAAGGAAAAAGGAGGAGGAGATTGGGAAAGAGAGGGCAAATAAAATGGCAAGGGTGAAGTGGGGGAGAGGAAAACGAGAGGCAAATGGCAAATAATGTAATGCGAGAGATAGGGATTGTGATGGGTACTTGGTATGTTGAATTTTATGAGACCTCCCGCAACGGCGCCAAAATGGCTCGTTGTCGGAGTCCAAATCTTCACTTGACTTTGCGTAAGCCTCCCAGTCAACGGCGCCAGAAATCCTTCTTGCTACGTCTTGAGCTTGCGTTGGTTTTCCCCGAAGAGGAGAGGATGATGCAGCACAATAGCGTAAGTATTTCCCTCAGTTTTTGAGAACCAAGGTATCAATCCAAGAGGAGGCCACACGCAAGTCCCTCGTACCAAGACAAATGATAGCTACTCGCAACCAATGCGATTAGGGGTTGTCAATCCCTTCACGGTCACTTACTTAGAGTGAGATCTGATAGAGATAATATTTTGGTATTTTTGGTATAAAGATGCAAAGTAAAAAGTAAAAGCAAAGTAAAAACAAAGCAAGTATAAAAGTGATGGAGATTGATACGATGAGAATAGACCCGGGGGCCATAGGTTTCACTAGTGGCTTCTCTCAAGAGCATAGATATTCTATGGTGGGTGAACAAATTACTGTTGAGCAATTGACCGAATTGAGCATAGTTATGAGGTTATCTAGGTATGATCGTGTATATAGGCATCACGTCCGAGACAATTAGATCGAAATGATTCTGCATCTACTACTATTACCCCACTCATCGACCACTATCCAGCATGCATCTAGAGTATTAAGTTAAAAACAGAGTAACGCCTTAAGCAAGATGACATGATGTAGAGGAATAAATTCATGCAATATGATAAATACCCCATCTTGTTATCCTCGATGGCAACAATACAATCGTGCCTTGCAACCCTTTCACATCCTTTGGGTAAGGACACCGCAAAATTGAACCCAAAGCTAAGCACTTCTCCCATTGCAAGAACTACCAATCTAGTTGGCCAAACCAAACGGATAATTCGAAGAGACTTGCAAAGATAACTCAATCATATATAAAAGAATTCAGAGAAGATTCAAATATTATTCATAGATAAGCTGGATCATAAACCCACAATTCATCGATCTCAACAAACACACCGCAAAAAGAAGATTACATCGAATAGATCTCCACGAGAGAGGGGGAGAACATTGTATTGAGATCCAAAAAGAGAGAAGAAGCCATCTAGCTACTAGCTATGGACCCGAAGGTCTAAAGTAAACTACTCACACTTCATCGGAGGGGCTATGGTGTTGATGTAGAAGCCCTCCATGGTGGATGCCCCCTCCGGTGGAGCTCCGGAATAGGCCCCAAGATGGGATCTCGTGGATATAGGAAGGTACGACGGTGGAATTAGGTTTTTGACTCCTCTTCTGATCGTTTGGGGATACGTAGGTATATATAGGAGGAAGGAGTACGTCGGTGGAGCGTCAGGGGGCCCACGAGGTAGGGGGCACGCCTGGGGGGCACCTCCACCTCGCGCCGCCTCGCACTTCTTGGAGTAGGGTCCAAGTCTCCGGATCACGCTCGTGAGAAGATCACGCTCCCGGTTTCATTCCGCTTGGACTCCGCTTGATATTCCGCTTCTTCAAAACACCGAAATAGGAAAAAACAAGCAATTCAGGCTAGGCCTCCTGTTAATAGGTTAGTCCCAAAAGTAATATAAAAGTGGAAAATAAAGCCCAATATAGTCCAAAATAGTAGATAAAGTAGCATGGAGCAATCAAAATTATAGATACGTTGGAGACGATCACTATTTAAGTGAAGAAGCCCAAGTCCGACCTAAGCCCGAGACTAAGTGCTTCTACCGCAAAGGGACCGGTCATTTGAAGCGGAACTGCCCCAAGTATTTGGCGGATAAGAAGGATGGCAAAGTGAACAAAGGTATATTTGATATACAGATTATTGATGTGTATTTTACTAGTGTTCGTAGCAACCCCTCGGTATTTGATACTGGTTCAGTTGCTAAGAGTAGTAACTCGAAACGGGGTTTGCATAATGAACATAAACTAGTTAAGGGCGAGGTGACGATGTGTGTTGGAAGTAGTTCCAAGATTGATATGATCATCATCGCACACTCCCTATATTTTCGGGATTAGTGTTGAACCTAAATAAGTGTTATTTGGTGTTTGCATTGAACATGAATATGATTTGATCATGTTTATTGCAATACGGTTATTCATTTGTTAGAGAATAATTGTTGTTCTGCTTACATGAATAAAAACCTTCTATGGTTATACACCCAATGAAAATGGTTCGTTGGATCTCGATCGTAGTGATACACATATTCATACTATTGAAGCCAAAAGATGTAAAGTTAATAATGATAGTGCAACTTATTTGTGGCACTGCCGTCTAGGTCATATTGGTGTAAAGCGCATGAAGAAACTCCATGCTGATGGGCTTTTGGAATCACTTGATTATGAATCACTTGATGCTTGGGAACAATGCCTCATGGGCAAGATGACTAAAACGCTGTTCTCCGGAAAAATGGAGCGAGCAACTGACTTATTAGAAATAATACATGCTGATGTATGCAGTCCGATGAGTGTTAAGGCTCGCGGCAAGTATCATTATTTTCTGACCTTCACAGATGATTTGAGCAGATATGGATATATCTACTTGATAAAACATGAGTCTGAAACGTTTGAAAAGTTCAAAAGAATTTCAGAGTGAAGTAGAAAATCATCATAACAAGAAAATAAAAGTTTATACGATATGATCGCAGAGGTAAAATATTTGAGTTACGAGTTTGGTCTTCAGTTAAAACAACGTGAAATAGTTTCACTACTCACGCCACCGAACACCACAAAGGTAATGGTGTGTCCGAACGCCGAATCAACTTTATTAGATATGGTGCGATCTATGATGTCTCTTACCGATCTACCACTATCGTTTTGGGGTTATGCATTAGAGACAACTGCATTCACGTTAAATAGGGCACCATCAAAATCCATTGAGACGACGCCTTATGAACTGTGGTTTGGCAAGAAACCAAAGTAGTCGTTTCTTAAAGTTTGGGGCTACGATGCTTATGTGAAAAAGTTTCATCCTGATAAGCTCAAACCCAAATCGGAGAAATGTGTCTTCATAGGATACCCAAAGGAGACAGTTGGGTACACCTTCTATCACAGATCCGAAAGGCAAGACATTCGTTGCTAAGAATGGATCCTTTCTAGAGAAGGAGTCTCTCTCGAAAGAAGTGAGTGGGATGAAAGTAGAACTTGATGAGGTAATTGTACCTGCTCCCTTATTGGAAAGTAGATCATCGTAGAAATCTGTTCCTGTGACTCCTACACCAATTAGTGAGGAAGCTAATGATGATGATCATGTAACTTCATATCAAGTTAGTACCGAACCTCGTAGGTCAACCAGAATGAAATCCGCACCAGAGTGGTACGGTAATCCTGTTCTGGAGGTCATGTTACTTGACCATGACGAACCTACGAACTATGAGGAAGCGATGATAAGCCCAGATTCCACACAAAGGTTTGAGGCCATGAAATCTGAGATAGGATCCATGTATGAGAACAAAGTATGGACTTTGATTGACTTGCCCAATGATCGGCGAGCCATTGGAATTAAATTGATCTTCAAGAGGAAGACAGACGCTGATAGTAGTGTTACTATCTACAAAGCTAGAATTGTCGCAAAAGGTTTTCGACAAGTTCAATGTGTTGACTACGATGAGAGTTACTGACTCGTATCTATGCTTAAGTCTGTCTGAATCATGTCAGCAACTGCCGCATTTTATGAAATCTGCCAAATGGATAAACAAAACTGCATTCCTTAATGGATTTATTAAGAGTTGTATATGATGCAACCAGAAGGTTTTGTCAATCCTAAAGGTGCTAAAAAAATATGCAAGCTCCAGCGATCCATCTATGGACAGGTGCAAGCATCTCGGAGCTGGAATATACGCTTTGATAAGTTGATCAAAGCATATAGTTTTATAGAGACTTGCGGTGAAGCCTGTATTTACAAGAAAGTGAGTGGGAGCACTACAACATTTCTGATAAGTATATGTGAATGACATATTGTTGATCGGAAATAATGTAGAATTATTCTGCAAAGCATAAAGAGTATTTTAAAGGAGTTTTTCAAAGAAGGACCTCGGTGAAGCTTCTTACATATTGAGCATCAAGATCTATAGAGATAGATCAAGACGCTTGATAAGTTTTTTCAATGAGTACATACCTTGACAAGATTTTGAAGTAGTTCAAAATGGAACAGTCAAAGAAAGAGTTTCTTGCCTGTGTTACAAGGTGTGAAATTGAGTAAGACTCAAAGCCCGACTCACGCGTAAGATAGAAAGAGAATGAAAGTCATTCCCTATGCCTCAGCCATAGGTTCTATAAAGTATGCCATGTTGTGTACCAGATCTATTGCATACCCTACCACTGAGTTTGGCAAGGGAGTACAATAGTGATTTAGGAGTAGATCACTGGAAAGCGGTCAAAATTATCCTTAAGTGGAATAAGGATATGTTTCTCGATTATGGAAGTGACAAAAGGTTCGTCGTAAAGGGTTACGTCGATGCAAGTTTTGCCACTAATCTAGATGACTCTAAGTCTCGGTCTAGATACATATTGAAAGTGGGAGCAATTAGCTAGCGTAGCTCTGTGCAGAGCATTTTATACATATAAATTTGCAAAATACTTACAGATCTGAATGTGACAGACCCGTTGACTAAAATTATCTCACAAGCAAAACATGATCACACCTTAGTACTCTTTGGGTGTTAATCACATAGCGATGTGAACTAGATTACCGACTCTAGTAAACCCTTTGGGTGTTGGTCACATGTCGATGTGAACTATGGGTGTTAACCACATAAAGATGTGAACTATTGATGTTAAATCACATGGCGATGTGAACTACATTATTGACTCTAGTGCAAGTGGGAGACTTAAGGAAATATGCCCTAGAGGAAATAATATAGTTATTATTTATTTCCTTATATCATGATAAATGTTTATTATTCATGCTAGAATTGAATTAACCGGAAACATAATACATGTGTGAATACATACACAAACAGAGTGTCACTAGTATGCCTCTACTTGACTAGCTTGTTGATCAAAGATGGTTATGTTTCCTAGCCATAGACATGAGTTGTCATTTGATTAACGGGATCACATCATTAGGAGAATGATGTGATTGACATGACCCATTCCGTTAGCTTAGCACACGATCGTTTAGTATGTTGCTATTGCTTTCTTCATGACTTATACATGTTCCTATGACTATGAGATTATGCAACTCCTGCTTTACGGAGGAACACTTTGTGTGCTACCAAACGTCACAACGTAACTGGGTGATTATAAAGGTGCTCTACAGGTGTCTCCAAAGGTACTTGTTGGGTTGGCGTATTTCGAGATTAGGATTTGTCACTCCGATTGTCGGAGAGGTATCTCTGGGCCCTCTCTGTAATGCACATCAACTAAGCCTTGCAAGCATTGCAACTAATGAGTTAGTTGCGGAATTATGTATTACGGAACGAGTAAAGAGACTTGCCGGTAATGAGATTGAACTAGTCATTGAGATACCGACGATCGAAACTCGGGCAAGTAACATACCGATGACAAAGGGAACAACGTATGTTGTTATGCGGTCTGACCGATAAAGATTTTCGTAGAATATGTGGGAGCCAATATGAGCATCCAGGTTCCGCTATTGGTTATTGACCGGAGACGTGTCTCGGTCATGTCTACATAGTTCTCAAACCCGTAGGGTCCGCACGCTTAATGTTTTGATGACAGTTACATTATGAGTTTATATGTTTTGATGTACCGAAGGTTGTTCGGAGTCCCGGATGTGATCACGGACATGACGAGGAGTCTCTAACTGGCTGAGACATGAAGATTAAAATATTGGAAGCCTATGTTTGGATATCGGAAGTGTTCAGGTTGAAATCGGGATTTTACTGTAGTACCGGGAGGTTACCGGAACCCCCCGGGAGGTTATTGGGCCATAGTGGGCCTTAGTGGAAGAGAGGAGAGGCGGCCAGGGCAAGGGCCGCGTGCCCCTCCCGCCTAGTCCGAATAGGACAAGGAGAGTGGGGCGGCGCCCCCCCTTTCCTTCTTCTCCTCCACCTCTTTCCCCCTCCACTCCTAGTCCAACTAGGAAAAGGGAGGGAGTCCTACTCCCGGTGGGAGTAGGACTCCTCCTGGCGCGCCCCCTCTCCTGGCCGGCCGCACCCCCCTTGCTCCTTTATATACGGGGGCAGGGGGCACCCCAAAGACACAACAATTGATCGTTTGATCTTTTAGCCGTGTGCGGTGCCCCCCTCCACCATAGTCCACCTCGATAATACTATAGCGGTGCTTAGGCGAAGCCCTGCGTCGGTAGAACATCATCATCGTCACCATGCCGTCGTGCTGATGAAACTCTCCCTCAACACTCGGTTGGATCGGAGTTTGAGGGACGTCATCGGGCTGAACGTGTGCTGAACTCGGAGGTGCCGTGCGTTCGGTACTTGATCGGTCGGATCATGAAGACGTACGATTACACCAACCGCGTTGTGCTAACGCTTCCACTTTCAGTCTACGAGGGTACGTGGACACACTCTCCCCTCTCGTTGCTATGCATCACCATGATCTTGCGTGTGCGTAGGAATTTTTTTTGAAATTACTACGTTCCCCAACAGTGGCATCCGAGCCTGGTTTTATGCGTAGATGTCATATGCACGAGTAGAACACAAGTGAGTTGTGGGCGATATAAGTCATACTGCTTACTAGCATGTCATACTTTGGTTCGGCGGTATTGTTGGATGTAGCGTCCCGGACCGACATTACGCGTACGCTTACGTGAGACTGGTTCTACCGACGTGCTTTGCACACAGGTGGCTGGCGGGTGTCAGTTTCTCCAACTTTAGTTGAACCGAGTGTGGCTATGCCCGGTCCCTGCGAAGGTTAAAACAGCACCAACTTGACAAACTATCGTTGTGGTTTTGATGCGTAGGTAAGAACGGTTCTTGCTAAGCCCTTAGCAGCCACATAAAATTTGCAACAACAAAGTAGAGGACGTCTAACTTGTATTTGCAGGGCGTGTTGTGATGTGATATGGTCAAGATGTGTTGCTATATTTTATTGTATGAGATGATCATGTTTTGTAATCGAGTTATCGGCAACTGGCAGGAGCCATATGGTTGTCGCTTTATTGTATGCAATGCAATCGCCCTGTAATGCTTTACTTTATCACTAAGCGGTAGCGATAGTCGTAGAAGCATAATATTGGTGAGACGACAATGATGCTATGATGGAGATCGAGGTGTCACGCCGGTGATGATGGTGATCATGACGGTGCTTCGGAGATGGAGATCATAAGCACAAGATGATGATGGCCATATCATATCACTTATATTGATTGCATGTGATGTTTATCTTTTATGCATCTTATCTTGCTTTGATTGACGGTAGCATTATAAGATGATCCTCACCAAATTATCAAAGTATAAGTGTTCTCCTGAGTATGCACCGCTATGAAAGTTCTTCGTGGCTTTGAGACACCACGTGATGATCGGGTGTGATAGGCTCTACATTCAAATACAACGGTGCAAAACAGTTGCACACGCGAATACTCAAGTTAAACTTGACGAGCCTAGCATATAACAGATATGGCCTCGAACACGGAGACCGAAAGGTCGAGCGTGAATCATATAGTAGATATGATCAACATAGTGATGTTCACCATTGAAACTACTCCATCTCACGTGATGATCGGACATGGTTTAGTTGATATGGATCACGTGATCACTTAGAGGATTAGAGGGATGTCTATCAAAGTGGGAGTTCTTAAGTAATATGATTAATTGAACTTAAATTTATCATGAACTTAGTCCTGGTAGTATTAGCATATCTATGTTGTAGATCAATAGCTCGCGTCTAGCTCCCCTGTTTTATTTTTGATATGTTCCTAGAGAAAAACTGTATTGAAAGATGTTAATAGCAATGATACAGATTGGATCCGTGATCTGAGGATTATCCTCATTGCTGCACAGAAGAATTATGTCCTTGATGCACCGTTAGGTGACGGACCTATTGCAGGAGCATATGCAAACATTATGAACGCTTGACAAAAGCTCGGTATGGTGACTACTTGATAGTTAAGTGCACCATGCTTTAAGGCTTAGAATCGGGACTTCAAAAAGGTTTTGAACGCCACGGAGCATATAAGATGTTCTAAGAGTTAAAATTGGTATTTCATACTCATGCCCGTGTCGAGAGGTATGAGACCTCTGACAACACTTTGCCTACAATATGGAGGAGAATGGCTCAAGCAGTGAGCATGTGCTCAGATTGTCTGGGTACTACAATTGCTTGAATCAAGTGGGAGTTAATCTTCCAGATAAGATAGTAATTGGTAGAATTCTCTAGTCACTATCACCAAGTTACTAGAACTACGTGATGAACTATAATATGCAAGGGATGACGAAAGTAATTCCCGAGCTCTTCGCGATGCAGAAATCGACGAAGGTAGAAATCAAGAAAGAGCATCAAAGTGTTGATGGTTAACAAGACCACTAGTTTCAAGTAAAGCGACAAAGGGAAGAAAGGGGAACTTCAAAAAGAACGACAAGCAAGTTGCTGCTGAAGTGAAGAAGCCCAAGTCTGGACCTAAGCCTGAGACTAAGTGCTTCTACTACAAAGGGACTGGTCACTGGAAGCGGAACTGCCCCAAGTATTTGGCGGATTAGAAGGATGGCAAAGTGAACAAAGGTATATTTGATATACAGATTATTGATGTGTATTTTACTAGTGTTCGTAGCAACCCTTCGGTATTTGATACTAGTTCAGTTGCTAAGAGTAGTAACTCAAAACGGGGTTTGCATAATGAACATAAACTAGTTAAGGGCGAGGGGACGATGTGTGTTGGAAGTAGTTCCAAGATTGATATGATCATCATCGCACACTCCCTATATTTTCGGGATTAGTGTTGAACCTAAATAAGTGTTATTTGGTGTTTGCGTTGAACATGAATATGATTTGATCATGTTTATTGCAATACGGTTATTCATTTAAGTTAGAGAATAATTGTTGTTCTGTTTACATGAATAAAAACCTTCTATGGTTATACACCCAATGAAAATGGTTCGTTGGATCTCGATCGTAGTGATACACATATTCATAATATTGAAGCCAAAAGATGCAAAGTTAATAATGATAGTGCAACTTATTCGTGGCACTACCGTTTAGGTCATATTGGTGTAAAGCGCATGAAGAAACTCCATGCTGATGGGCTTTTGGAATCACTTGATGCTTGCGAACCATGCCTCATGGGCAAGATGACTAAAACGCCATTCTCCGGAACAATGGAGCGAGCTACTGACTTATTGGAAATAATACATACTGATGTATGCAGTCTGATGAGTGTTAAGGCTCGCGGCAAGTATCATTATTTTTTGACCTTCACAGATGATTTGAGCAGATATGGATATATCTACTTGATAAAACATGAGTCTGAAACGTTTGAAAAGTTCAAAAGAATTTCAGAGTGAAGTAGAAAATCATCGTAACAAGAAAATAAAAGTTTCTACGATATGATCGCACAGGTAAAATATTTGATTTACGAGTTTGGTCTTCAGTTAAAACAAGGTGAAATAGTTTCACTACTCACGCCACCTGGAACACCACAGTGTGATGGTGTGTCCGAACGCCATAACCGTACTTTATTAGATATGGTGCGATCTATGATGTCTCTTACCGATCTACCACTATCGTTTTGGGGTTATGCATTAGAGACAACTGCATTCACGTTAAATAGGGCACCATCAAAATCCATTGAGACGACGCCTTATGAACTGTGGTTTGGCAAGAAACCAAAGTTGTCGTTTCTTAATGTTTGGGGCTACGATGCTTATGTGAAAAAGTTTCATCCTGATAAGCTCAAACCCAAATCGGAGAAATGTGTCTTCATAGGATACCCAAAGGAGACAGTTGGGTACACCTTCTATCACAAATCTGAAAGGCAAGACATTCGTTGCTAAGAATGGATCCTTTCTAGAGAAGGAGTCTCTCTTGAAAGAAGTGAGTGGGAGGAAAGTAGAACTTGATGAGGTAATTGTACCTGCTCCCTTATTGGAAAGTAGTTCATCGCAGAAATCTGTTCCTGTGACTCCTACACCAATTAGTGAGGAAGCTAATGATGATGATCATGTAACTTCAGATCAAGTTACTACCGAACCTCGTAGGTCAACCAGAATGAAATCCACACCAGTGTGGTACGATAATCCTGTTCTGGAGGTCATGTTACTTGACCATGACGAACCTATGAACTATGAGGAAGCGATGATGAGCCCAGATTCCACAAAAAGGCTTGAGTCCATGAAATCTGAGATAGGATCCATGTATGAGAACAAAGTATGGACTTTGATTGACTTGCCCAATGATCGGCGAGCCATTGAAATTAAATGGATCTTCAAGAGGAAGATGGACGCTGGTAGTAGTGTTACTATCTACAAAGCTAGAATTGACGCAAAAGGTTTTCGACAAGTTCAAGGTGTTGACTATGATGAGAGTTACTCACTCGTATCTATGCTTAAGTCTGTCCAAATCATGTTAGCAACTGCCGCATTTTATGAAATCTGGCAAATGGATAAACAAAACTGCATTCCTTAATGGATTTATTAAGAGTTGTATATGATGCAACCAGAAGGTTTTGTCAATCCTAAAGGTGCTAACAAGATATGCAAGCTCCAGCGATCCATCTATGGACAGGTGCAAGCATCTCGGAGTTGGAATATACGCTTTGATAAGTTGATCAAAGCATATAGTTTTATATAGACTTGCGGTGAAGCCCATATTTACAAGAAAGTGAGTGGGAGCACTACAACATTTCTGATAAGTATATGTGAATGACATTTTGTTGATCGGAAATAATGTAGAATTATTCTGCAAAGCATAAAGGAGTATTTGAAAGGAGTTTTTCAAAGAAGGACCTCGGTGAAGCTGCTTACATATTGAGCATCAAGATCTATAGAGATAGATCAAGACGCTTGATAAGTTTTTTCAATGATTACATACCTTGACAAGATTTTGAAGTAGTTCAAAATGGAACAGTCAAAGAAAGAGTTTCTTGCCTGTGTTACAAGGTGTGAAATTGAGTGAGACTCAAAGCCCGACCACGACAGAAGATAAAAAGAGAATGAAAGTCATTCCCTATGCCTCAGCCACAGGTTCTATAAAGTATGCCATGCTGTGTACCAGATCTATTGCATACCCTACCACTGAGTTTGGCAAGGGAGTACAATAGTGATCTAGGAGTAGATCACTGGACAACGGTCAAAATTATCCTTAAGTGGAATAAGGATATGTTTCTCGATTATGGAAGTGACAAAAGGTTCGTCGTAAAGGGTTACGTCGATGCGAGTTTTGACACTAATCTAGATGACTCTAAGTCTCGGTCTAGATACATATTGGAAGTGGGAGCAATTAGCTAGAGTAGCTTCGTGCAGAGCATTGTAGACATAGAAATTTGCAAAATACTTACGGATCTGAATGTGACAGACCCGTTGACTAAAATTATCTCACAAGCAAAACATGATCACACCTTAGTACTCTTTGGGTGTTAATCACATAGCGATGTGAACTAGATTACTGACTCTAGTAAGCCCTTTGGGTGTTAGTCACATGTCGATGTGAACTATGGGTGTTAACCACATAAAGATGGGAACTATTGATGTTAAATCACATGGCGATGTGAACTAGATTATTGACTCTAGTGCAAGTGGGAGACTGAAGGAAATATGACCTAGAGGCAATAATAAATTTATTATTTATTTCCTTATATCATGATAAATGTTTATTATTCATGCTAGAATTGTATTAATAGGAAACATGAGACATGTGTGAATACATAGACAAACAGAGTGTCACTAGTATGCCTCTACTTGACTAGCTCGTTGATCAAAGATGGTTATGTTTCCTAGACATGGACATGGGTTGTCATTTGATTAACGGGATCACATCATTAGGAGGAGGATGTGATTGACATGACCCATTCCGTTAGCTTAGCACACGATCGATTCGTATGTTGCTATTGCTTTCTTCATGACTTATACATGTTCCTATGACTATGAGATTATGCAACTCCCGTTTACCGGAGGAACACTTTGTGTGCTACCAAACGTCACAACGTAACTGGGTGATTATAAAGGTGCTCTACAGGTGTCTCCAAAGGTACTTGTTGGGTTGGCGTATTTTGAGATTATAATTTGTCACTCCGATTGTCGAAGAGGGATCTCTGGGCCCTCTCGGTAATGCACACCAATTAAGCCTTGAAAGTGTTGCAACTAATGAGTTAGTTGCGGAATGATGTATTACGGAACGAGTAAAGAAACTTGCTAGTAACGAGTTTGAACTAGGTATTGAGATACCGACGATCAAATCTCGGGCAAGTAACATACCGATGACAAAGGGAACAACGTATGTTGTTATGCAATCTGACCGATAAAGATCTTCTTAGAATATGTGGGAGCCAATATGAGCATCCAGGTTCCACTATTGGTTATTGACCGGAGACGTGTCTCGGTCATGTCTACATAGTTCTCGAACCCTTAGGGTCCGCACGCTTAATGTTTCGATGACAGTTATATTATGAGTTTATATGTTTTGATATACCGAAGGTTGTTCGGAGTCCCGGATGTGATCACAGACATGAAGAGGAGTCTCGAAATGGTCGAGACATGAAGATTGATATATTGGAAGCCTATGTTTGGATATCGGAAGTGTTCCGGGTGAAATCAGGATTTTACCGGAGTACCGGGAGGTTAGCGGAACCCCCCGGGAGGTTATTGGGCTATAGTGGGCCTTAGTGGAAGAGAGGAGAGGCGGCCAGGGCAAGGGCCGCGCGCCCCTCCCCCTAGTCAGAATAGGACAAGGAGAGGGGGGCGGAGCCCCCCCCTTTCCTTCTTCTCCTCCACCTCTTTCCCCCTCCACTCCTAGTCCAACTAGGAAAAGGGAGGGAGTCCTACTCCCGGTGGGAGTAGGACTCCTCCTGGCGTGCCCCCTCTCATGGCCGGCCGCACCCCCTTGCTCCTTTATATACGGGGGCAGGGGGCATCCCAAAGACACAACAATTGATCGTTTGATCTTTTAGCCGTGTGCGGTGCCCCCCTCCACCATAGTCCACCTCGATAGTACTGTAGCGGTGCTTAGGCGAAGCCCTGCAGCAGTAGAACATCATCATCGTCACCATGCCGTCGTGCTGACGAATCTCTCCCTCAACAGTCGGCTGGATCGGAGTTCGAGGGACGTCATTGGGCGGAACGTGTGCTGAACTCGGAGGTGCCGTGCGTTTGGTACTTGGTCGGTCGGATCGTGAAGACGTACGGCTACATCAACCGCGTTGTGCTAACGCTTTCGCTTTCGGTCTACGAGGGTACATGGACACACTCTCCCCTCTCGTTGCTATGCATCACCATGATCTTGCGTGTGCGTAGGAATTTTTTCAAAATTACTACATTCTCCAACAAACACATGCCATGGCTACCGCCAAACCTGTGATACAGCAACACCTTTCTTTGCATCTCCCTCCCCGAAGTCATTTCACGCATACCAATCATACAACTAGGGATGAAAATGAATCAGAAACTTTGCATCAGTTCCAGCAAAATATGAAAATAGAGAGCAAATATGGAGACAGAAACAAGAATTTGCGGAATGGGAGCAAAAATGGAAAGTTCCTCACGGAAACAGGACATCGTTTTCCAGCGGAACACCAGCAGAAACAGAATTTCCATATCCTCACGCGAGGAAGTTTTCATTTATTTTTTGTCTATATAGCTATCTCCAGACCAACCAATATAAACTTTTGGCTGAACTCAATCCTACCATCAAGAAATCTAATCTTTCCCCTACTCCTATGATCCTCCCTACAATCGCATTTTCTTCCTGAAAAATATGCGTTATATTGTTGCCATAATTGGGAACTCATGCACTATATCTGTGTATACCATATTATATATCCAGGATATATCATAACATTTGTATTCATATTAGCAATTGAATTTGTAAGTTTCGATATGTTTTTCATTACGGTTCAAGAGGCTTTTGTAGGATCGGAAGTATGTCTAGAGGGGGGGGGGGTGATTAGACTACTTGACCAAATAAAAATCTAGCCTTTTCCCAATTTTAGTTCTTGGCAGATTTTAGCAACTTAGAACAAGTCAAGCAATCTTACCACAATTCAAGCAAGCATGCAAAGAGTATATGAGCAGCAGAAAGTAAAGCATGCAACTTGCAAGAATGTAAAGGGAAGGGTTTGTAGGATTCAAACGCAATTGGAGACACGGATGTTTTTGTCGTGGTTCCGATAGGTGGTGCTATCGTACATCCACGTTGATGGAGACTTCAACCCATGAAGGGTAATGGTTGCGCGAGTCCACAGAGGGCTCCACCCACGAAGGTTCCACGAAGAAGCAACCTTGTCTATCCCACCATGGCCATCGGCCACGAAGGACTTGCCTCACTAGCGGTAGATCTTCACGAAGTAGGCGATCTCCTTGCCCTTACAAACTCCTTAGTTCAACTCCACAATCTTGGCGGAGGCTCCCAAGTGACACCTAGCCAATCTAGGAGACACCACTCTCCAAGAAGTAACAAATGGTGTGTTGATGATGAACTCCTTGCTCTTGTGCTTCAAATGATAGTCTCCCCAACACTCAACTCCCTCTCACAGGATTTGGATTTGGTGGAAAGAAGATTTGAGTGGAAAGCAACTTGGGAAGGCTAGAGATCAAGATTCATATGGTAGGAATGGAATATCTTGGTCTCAACACAAGTGTAGGTGGTTCTCTCTCAGAAAATGTAAGTTAGAAGTGTAGGTTCGTTCTGATGGCTCTCTCCATGAATGAAGAGGAGGTGAAGGGGTATTTATAGCCTCCACACAAAATCTAACCATTACAGAAAACTTACCAAACTCGATGGGACCGAATTGGTAAACTCGGTAGGACCGATTCAGCAAATCTAGCGACTGTTAGGATTTTCGGTGGGACCAACATGCAACTCGGTAGGACCGATATGGTTAGGGTTAGGGAATAATGTAATCTCGGTGAGACCGATTACACAAACTCGGTGAGACCGATTTTGGTAATAAGCTAACCAGAGAGTTGGTCAGGTAAACTCGGTGGGACCGATTCGCTCATTTCGGTGAGACAGAAATGTTACAAAAGGGAAACAGAGAGTTTACATTGCAATCTCGGTGGGACCGATCGCTCATCTCGGTGGTACCAAAATGTTACAAAGGGAAACAGAGAGATTACAACCCCATCTCGGTGAGACCAAGATCCGTATCGGTGAGAACGATTTGGCTAGGGTTTGAGGCAATGGCTATGACATCTGAACTCGGTCGCGTCGGATAGAAAGAATCGGTGGGGCCGAGTTTGACTTTTGGTATAGGTCATATGTGGATGTGAGAAAGTAGTTGGGGGCTTTGGAGCATATCACTAAGCACTTTGAGCAAGAGCCTCATTAAGCAACACCTCATCCCTCCTTGATAGTATTGGCTTTTCCTATAGACTCAATGTGATCTTGGATCACTAAAATAGAAAATGTAGAGTCTTGAACTTTTGAGCTTGAGCCAATCCTTTTATCCTTAGTATTTTGAGGGGTCCACTTTTCTCATCCATGCCATGCCAATCATTGAGCTTTCCTGAAAAATTAGTCTTGAAATAGCCTTAGCTCAATGAACTATATGTTGTTAGGAATTACCAAAACCACCTAGGGATAGTTGCACTTTCAATCTCCCCCTTTTTGGTAATTGATGACAACATATAGATCAAAGCTTCGACAAATGATAATAAGAGTGAAAAACATTGTCGCTTTGAGAAGTATGTGAAAAGCAAGAGCTCCCCCTAAATTTGTGCATAGTTTAAGATTTGCTTTGGACTGCAAATGCACAAAGAGTTCGGATCATGGGTTACTCTTCCATGTCACATACATCTAGGTGGAGCACTCAAAATGATAATAATTGAAATACATGCACTCATCACCAAGCAAAGTGAGTGATCATATGGAATATAAAAGGATAATGTCATCCAACAAGCATAAAGGTAGCATATGATCAAACACATGATCATCCAAGTATCACACACAAGCATAAAGTATTTCAAACAAGCAAATAACAAAGTTCAACCACCAAAGATAAATGCAAGAGAGAACAAAAGCAACACTCTCTCTCAAAGCCTATGATCTATACATTTTCTCCCCCTTTGGCAACAAGTTACCAAAAAGTTCATAAAAAATGCATAGTGCTAGATCGACACTCAGGCTTGGTCTTCAGGTGGTGGTGTACACAGAACTCCAAGGACGAAGGCATCAGTCGATGTAGATGGTGCTGGAGGAGTAGGTGCTGGAGCTAGTGGCACTGAAGTTGTAGCTGGTGTAGATGAAGTTGCTCTGGTGTCTGTGACAGGCATAGCAGCAGATCTCTGACCTCTGGGCACTCTAGCAAAAGCATCAGTGGTTGTCTTGCCCTTCTTCTCCTACACTTCCTCCTGAAGTTGCTCAACAATAGACTGTATCTCAGTGACCTTCACATCTAAGTCGTAGAACTTCTGCTCCATGATCCTCTCCAAGCTCTCCTGGATTTGAGTCAGGGTGGCCAATCCCTTCTCAATCCTCAGAGTGGAGGCAATCAAGTAGCCAAGCTGATCTTCCTTGCTCTTCAGAAGATACTGAGATGCCTCATCCATGGTTGTCATCTTTGTAGCTTTCTCAGTCTTTGCTTTCTCCCTCTTTGCTTGTGCTTGCAAAGAAGATGGTTGATACGTCTCCAACGTATCTATAATTTTTGATTGTTCCATGCTATTATATTACATGTTTTGGATGTTTATGGGCCTTACTAAACACTTCTATATTATTTTTGGGACTAACCTATTGACCCAGAGCCTAGTGCCGCCTTCTGTTTTTTCCCTTGTTTCAGTGTTTCGAAGAAAAGGAATATCAAACGGAGTCGAAACGGAATGAAACCTTCTGGAGAAGTTATTTTTGGAAGGAAAGCAACCGGGGAGACTTGGAGTCCATGTCAAAGAAGCAACGAGGAAGGCACGAGGTAGGGGGCGCGCCCACCCCCCCAGGGCGCGCCTTCCACCCTCTTGGGCCCCTCGTGGCTCCCCTGACGTATTTCTTCCTCCTATATATACCCATATACCCTAAAACGATCGGGGAGCAGAATAGATCGGGAGTTCCGCCGCCGCAAGCCTCTGTCGCCACCAAAAACCAATCGGGACCCTGTTCCGGCACCCTGCCGGAGGGGGGGAACCCTCACCGGTGGCCATCTTCATCATCCCGGCGCTCTCCATGACGAGGAGGGAGTAGTTCACCCTCGGGTCTGAGGGTATGTACCAGTAGCTATGTGTTTGATCTCTCTCTCTCTCGTGTTATTGATTTGGCACGATCTTGATGTATCGCGAGCTTTGCTATTATAGGTGGATCTTATGTTGCTTCTCCCCCTCTACTCTCTTGTAATGGATTGAGTTTCCCCTTTGAAGTAATCTTAGCGGATTGAGTCTTTAAAGATTTAAGAACACTTGATGTATGTCTTGCCGTGTGTATCTGTGGTGACAATGGGATATCACGTGATCCACTTGATGTATGTTTCGGTGACCAACTTGCGGGTTCCGCCCATGAACCTATGCATAGGGGTTGGCACATGTTTTCGTCATGATGCTCCGGTAGAAACTTTGGGGCACTCTTTGAGGTTCTATGTGTTGGTTGAATAGATGAATCTGAGATTTTGTGATGCATATCGTATAATCATACCCACGAATACTTGAGGTGAAATTGGAGTATCTAGGTGACATTAGGGTTTTAGTTGATGTGTGTCTTAAGGTGTTATTTTACTACGAACTCTAGGGCTGTTTGTGACACTTATAGGAATGGCCCAATGGATTGATCGTAAAGAATAACTTTGAGGTGGTTTCGTACCCTACCATAATCTCTTCGTTTGTTCTCCGCTATTAGTGACTTTGGAGTGAATCTTTGTTGCATGTTGAGGGATATTTATATGATCCAATTATGTTATTATTGTTGAGAGAACTTGCACTAGTGAAAGTATGAACCCTAGGCCGTGTTTCCTAGCATTGCAATACCGTTTACGCTCACTTTTATCATTAGTTACCTTGCTGTTTTTATATTTTCAGATTACAAAAACCTATACCTACCATTTATATTGCACTTGTATCACCATCTCTTCGCCGAACTAGTGTACCTATACAATTTACCATTGTATTGGGTGTGTTGGGGACACAAGAGACTCTTTGCTATTTGGTTGCAGGGTTGTTTGAGAGAGACCATCTTCATCCTACGCCTCCCACGGATTGATAAACCTTAGGTCATCCACTTGAGGGAAATTTGCTACTGTCCTACAAACCTCTGCACTTGGAGGCCCAACAACGTCTACAAGAAGAAGGTTGCATAGTAGACATCAAGCAGTTTCTGGCGCCGTTGCCGGGGAGGTGAGTGCTTGAAGGTATATCTTTAGATCTTGCAATCGAATCTTTTTGTTTCTTGTTTTAGCACTAGTTTAGTTTATAAAAGAAAACTACCAAAAAATGGAATTAAGTTTGTCTCATACGCTTCATCTTTTTAATATCTTTCGTGAGTATGATGGAAAGGAAAATTGTGCCAAAGTGTTAGACGAAGAATGCATTAAAATGTTTGGCACTAAATCTTTGAATGATGAGCATGATTGCAATGTTTATAGTTTGAACTCCTTGAATATCCATAGCACTAATGATAATTGCACTAGTTATGATGAAAATGTCTCCTATAAACATGTCAATTTGTGCGGAGTACATTGGGTTTGCAAGTACACACCAAATAGGGAAGACAGATATTGCAAGAGGCATTATTACTTAGAAACTAAATGGTTGCAAGAAAGGCTAGATGCGTGTGCTGAAAATTTAAACTTTATTAGCCATACTTGTGAACTTTGCAATCAACGTGATCATTTCAGTACCCAATGCAAATTGTTTCATGATTGTATCGTGTCCAAAAATTGTGATGACTTGATTTCCCTTGCACATCATAATGAACTTAGTTTGCTCTTGGGTTATGAAGAAATGAAACGTATAATTAAGGATATTCCAAAATTTTCCCTTGATAGAGTTCTTCATTTTGATCTAGAGGGAATTTATATGTATTGTGCGGTGAATTGCATTGAAAATCCTTATATTGCCAATTACATAAAGAAAAGAAAACAAATAGAGGATGAAGAGAATACTAATGAAAGGGAAGAGACTTCCGAATATCCTCCTATTATTTCTTAGTATGAATCATGTAACTAGGAGGAGCCTTCTATTCAACAAATCTCATTAATAAGGAGCTCCAAAAAGAGGATTGAACCCACACATGATGTGGTGAAGAAGATGTCAGGAACCCGATTCTAAGTCACACCGATCTAACCTGTAACACCTCATATCACTTTGCGGCCTCACGCACGGTATTCCCACGGGTGTCGCCTTACCATGGCCCGGGACCGTTTGCGCCTTTTGGCTCACGTATATGATAGTGTCTCTAGCATCCATATGACAGAGAACCCGGGCCGACATGACTAGTCGTGAACCCAAAGTGGCACTAACTTACGGGGACATGCATACATGAATCAACATCGAGCATGTCGGTCGCCAGCAGGCGAATCCAGGCTCTAGCACTGGCTAACAGGACTCAGGAACCCGGGCTGTAGCAGGCTAGACAGGACTCGGATGTCACCGCGTGACATTTCCCGAAGATGTACACATGAACGAAGTGAATCACATGCCGCCAGTCAGTGTTCCGAGCAGAGTGTCTTTGGGCTAGCAGGACTCACGAACATGCTGTAGAAGGACTACTATGGCTCATGGAAGCACAAGACTACATTTCCCCATAAGAGAGGCTAACAAGGATAAACAACTAGGTTGTCGGATCCCACACATACCAAGCATTTCAATCATACACACAATATGCTCGATATGTGCAAATACAACATGGCATCACAACAAGACTCTACGAATCAGAGTATTTATTCATTAGGCTCCGAGGAGCCAAGTATTACAAACATGGGTCTCATGACCCAACATACAGAGCATACAAGCAACAAGCACATGCGAAAGCTTAACTTGTCTGAGTACAGACAACTACAAATGAAGAAGGCTGAGAAGCCCGACTATCTGCAAGACCCTCCCAAGGGTACAAGATCGTAGCTGAGGTAACAAGCTAAACGTCGAAGTCCACGCGGAACTACTAGCGAGACGGAAATCTCTCTGCAAAAACAAAAATTAAGCAAACGTGAGTACAAATGTACCCAGCATGACTTACATCAGAACTATCTACATATGCATCAGTATCAACAAAGGGGGTGGTGGAGTTTGACTGCAGCAAGCCAGCTTTGACTCGGTGGCTATCCTACACTACGACTGCAAGTAACTCTTTTGGCGCACACGAGTCCACATATTCACCATATCAATACACTACTATGGATCCGCTCCCGTCTCCCTACGGGAACGCCATCCATAGCACTCACGCTTATCTTGCGAGTTTTAGAGTATCCACTTTCACTTGTCTATGAACTGTACAGGCAACCCAGAAGTCCTTTTCCGCGGACACGGCTATTCGAATAGATGATATTAACCCTGCAGGGGTGTACTTCTTCATACACGCTCTCGCCACTTAACACCATGTACACGTTGTGTATCTCGGCAACCTTCAAGCGGAAGCCTGGCGAGGGAGTCGGCCACGACCTGACTAACCACACAAGTCTCTAGTCCAGGTTTGTCGCCTATTCGGGTTCCATCCACAAGGAGATCCGGCCGGGGTGTCGCTCATGGCCCCAAACAATGTGTGCCGGGTTCCCAAGCCCACCTCGACGGGTGGATCTATGCTTGGTACACCGTGCCACGGTGCCTAGTCTATCCCAAGCCCACCTGTACCGGGTGCCACTTGGTAGACTACTAACACTACCTACAAACACCAGAAACTAGTTGCAACTCCTGGACAGAGATCAGGTTGATTAATAAGTGGAGAGGGGCACTTAAGCATTCCAATCCGTGGTAGTAACTGTTCATGGATCACAAACACAGAACTCAGTTCCTGAGGACGGCTGCAATGAGACAACCCACCATGTACTCCTACATGGCCTCTCACCGCTACCTTTACCAAATCGTGTTCACACACTTAGCTCTCACACAGTAGGACATGTTCACCACATTCCAATTCATCCCCGATGAATCAAACCTTGTCGGCGTTCTGGGAACGGGGGTCCCCAGACTTGCCTGCCTGCGGCCTGCGGCGTGGCTCAAGTGGGGGCCCAGCGCGGCCCAGCTTCATCAGCTCAAGCCTCGCGGGGCGGACGATAGGAACCTTCCTCAGGAGCAGCCTCGTCAGGCAGGCTCACGAGGAGGCGGAGAGATCAAGGCAGGGTACCTCACGAGGGTGCCCTGTGACGCAAGCCATGACGATCGGGCGCCAGGGGGGCGCCAGCCTGCGCAGTGTCCTCATTTCCCCTTTGGTGCAAAGGAGGCAAGCACAGGCCAAGGCATCAGGCAAAGGTTACCGCTTCGGTGCAACAATAAGAAGACCAGTGGAGCGGCAGGAAGGAGGTCATCGTGGAGCCCAGGACGGCGTCACCGTCAGAGTCTTTGGCAGCCGAAGACCAACTTTAGTCAGGATAAGGGTACTAGATGTTCCCCTTCAAAATGGCCAATTGTTGGCGCCCTTCCCGCTCATTATTTGGGAAGAGGACCAGGGCCTCCCTCTATAAATAGGACTAGCCACCACAGACAGGCAGAACCAAGGGAAGAAGGAGGGACGAACAAACCAACGGCACAGGTCGAACCTACCAGAGAGAGAGAGAGAAGCGACTGGACTCACCCAAGAAGTCCATCGCACCAGCTCAAGAACAGCCCCTTGCAAGGTTGTTCTTCCTTTGTACTGTTCTTCATCAGCCGCAGAGGCAATCCACCACACCACACACTGGAGTAGGGTATTACACCACAACGGTGGCCCGAACCAGTATAAATCTTGTGTCTCTTGTGCTGTTCATCGTTCCTAGTTTAGATCCCTTGCAAACCATTAACGCATGAGCTGGTAGGGGAAAGATCTCTGTGCGCACCCCTGTGTTCGAACCTCAAGGGTCTGCCGGAACCCGAAATCCGACATTTGGCGTGCCAGGTAGGGGTGCCGCGGAATCTTTCTTCCACTGGTCGCGTGTGATCTTCTGTCGTGTCCATGGCTGACGCTCGCCGAGCCCGCGCCGAGCGCCGGGCTGCTCGCGCCCCTCGAGTCGCCCAGACGGCTCCCGTCGGCGGACACCCCCGTCGTTCCCCGTCGCCTGCCGCCAACGCTGCCACTGGCCCGGCGGGGAATGAGCAGCAGGCCTCGTCCCTGCATCCATCGGTGAGGCGAGAAGGCCGCATCGCTACTCCTTCGCTCGCCCCTGGTGGTTCTTTGTCCCGCGCGCACCACGCTCCCATGGAGGCTCAAGCCGCGCTCATCGCGGCAAACGAGCTCCTGCGCTACCGCCCTGTGGACGACGTCTACGAGGAGTGGCTCGACCGCGTCGCCGAGCTCGTCCGCGCTGCAGGGGGCTCCCCCGTGTCATCCCTCTCGCTGCCTCGCCCTTCACCCCGTGCGGGAGGCAGGGAGCCGGATGTGCCCCCGCCACCTCCTCCTCAAGAAGGCGCCCTGGCTCCAAGGCGCGTGGCCCCGGGCCGAGACCCTCCGCGTCCGGCGTCCGCGCAACAAGAAAGGAGCTGCCAGGAGATCCCTCGTCCCCAAGAAGGTGCTCGCGTGCTCCCAGCACCGGAGCGCCGCGATCGCGCTCCAGCGCTACCATGTCAAGACCCCGCGCTACTCTAGGCAGCGGTGCGCGGGAATCCACAAGAGCAAGCTCCGCATCAGCAGAGAGCCCTGGTGGCCACTGCAGGCTGTCGCGCCTTCACCGCCGAGCTACGCAGCGTCGCATGGCCCGGCAAGTTCAAGCCAGACCTGCCTCCTCACTACGACGGCACTGCCGACCCCGCGGAGTTCCTTCAGCTCTACGAGCTGGGCATCAAAGCCGCCAACGGGGACGAAAAGGTCATGGCGAATTGGTTCCCCATGGCGCTCAAGGACGGAGCCCGAACCTGGCTCCTGAACCTGGCTCCCGGCACAATCTCCTCCTGGGACGAGATGCGCACCCGCTTTATCGCCAACTTCCAAGGCACTCGCGACCGGCCTCCGGCCGTGAGCGACATGCGCCGCATCAAGCAGCAGCCGGAGAGACCTGCGAAGTACATCCAGCGCTTCAACAACGCCCGCCTCAAAATTCCCAAGGTGGTCGAGAAGCCATCATCTCAGCCTTCTCCGATGGCGTGCGTGACGCCAAGATGAAGGAGGAGCTAGCAATGCATGAAGACCTGTGCACATCCTCGAGCTATTCAACTTGGCGACCAAATGCGCCAGGCTGAGGAAGGCGCCTCTCCTCCTCAAGCTTCCGCTGCCGATCCGAAGAGAAGAAGCCCAAGGCCAAGGACGTGAAGCGCAAGGGGGCTGCCGTGCTCGCGGCAGAACCAGACACCAAGCGAGGCAGGGATCAGCCAGAGTCATCCAAAGGAAGCCGGTACTGCTTATACCAGAACCTCCACACCCACAACACCAACAAATGCCAGGAGCTCAGGGCCGTGCGAGAAGGGCGTATCGGCCGACGCCCCGAGCGCAATGATCGGGGCTACGGCCGAGGAGGAGGAAGAGGCGCAGGACACTGGGAATACCGTGGCCCTCACCAAGGATGGCGTGACAGACCTCGCGAGGACCGCTGGCCGGACCAGCCTCGCAAGGGAGGTTGGAGGGACCAGCCTCGTGAGGACCGCCCTCAAGGCAATGCAGGGCTCCCACCTCTGTCGCAGCCGCCAAGGAGGTACGAAGACAATCATCAGGATGAGGGGGCTGGGGGCTTCCAGGAGCCGTGCGCGATCGCTTGCATCCTGGGTGGCACTCAGGCCCCAGCCTCTCAGCGCATCTTCAAGCAGTTTGCTCGCGAGGTGAATGCAGTTCTCCCCAGGCCAGAGGCCACACGCCCTCTCAGGTGGTCATCGTGCGCTATCACGTTCAGTTCGGCGGACCAGCTCAAGTGCGCGGCAACGGCCGGAGTCCTCCCCATGCTTTGCTCACCAGTCATCAGCAACGTGCAAGTCACCAGGACCCTCATCGACGGCGGAGCAGGACTCAACGTCCTATCTGTCGAGACATTCAATGATCTCCAAGTGCCATACAATCAGCTTCAGCCGACCAAGCCTTTCTCAGGAGTCACCGATGGCTCCACCGTCCCGATAGGGCAAGTTCGCCTTCCCGTCACCTTCGGACAGCGCAACAACTACCGCACCAAGCTCATCGACTTCGACTTCGCCCACATTCACCTGCCATACAATGCCATCCTCGGGTACGCAGCTTTGGCCATGTTCATGGTAGTGACTCATCATGGCTACAATGTCCTCAAGATGCCAGGAAGCGGAGGAGTCATCACAGTGCCTTGTGAGGAAAGGGATGCAGTGTGCTCTCTTGAGCGTGCTTTCCAAGCCGCAGCGATCGAAGATCCAGATCACAGGAGCGGGAGACTTCCCGAGGCGATCCCTAAGAAGAAGAAGGCTTCGCCTGGTCCAAGCCCTCATGGGGTAGGCACCTCCGGAGGCGTGCCAGCAGGACCCACGCCCGTTCTAGGGGCGCCACCCTCTGTCGCATATGAAGGCGCGCCCGGAGCCCTCCTCAGGCGGGGCTCAGGGGCTCTTTCATGGCGAGCCACCGACCTAACCAGAGTCGCGAGGGAGGCGCTCGGGCACCACTTGGAGGCGTGCTTCAAGGCACGTTTCCCTCAGGAAGGTATGAGGAAAGGAGGGCCAAACCCTCAGGAGTTCATCACGAGGAACATCCAGGAGCTACAGGAGTCAAGAGTCATGCGCGGCTATTGCCGCTTGCCTGCCGTGGCCCCACATCCAGGCGAGGATGGTGGGCTGCGAGTCTGCATCGACATACCAGGGCTCAACCGGCGCGTCTCGGAGCGCCTCTGGCCCTTGCGCGTGGGGGCGTGCGAGGTCCACCTCACAGCTACGTTCGCATGCCTTTGGCCTGCGAGCGCGGGTCGCCGCCCATCAGCGCTGCTGAGGTGCACTCTGAGGGCTCGGGAGGTCAAGCAGCGCGATCTGGCGAGAGATGGAGATGGTTCTCGAGAACCCCTGTGCCCCGGAGCCTCCCGAGGCTCCAGTGTCAGGAGGGCTCGTGAGGCCCGCTTCACGATTCGCGTCATCCTCTACCTCAACATCCCGCCATCTCCGACCATATCAGGTGACACCTTTGCAAGTTCCGTTTTCAGCTGGAAGCGCCCCTCGAGCTGCATCATTCCCAGGCCGCGTGGGTCCGTCCTTGCGGCATGTACCCGTTTTGCTTATGTTCTTTACTTACCTTGTTGGGGGCGCCCCTCGGGCTGCATTATCCCCAAGCTGCTCGGGCCATACCCAGTGGCGTGTGCTTTCTCCGCACCTATCTAGATGGATTTGCTCCTCCGCGCTTAACCCGATTCACGTAATTATTGCCTACTACCTGTCGCGGGCCTTTCCGCCCTAATGCAAAGTGCTTGCACGTTAAAAGGGGGGTACGTGAGCATCGCGACTCATGGGCTCTTACTGGCTCTCCAGCCCTCACCCCCTGGCCTTGACCCACGGCATCGCGACCTGTCATACCAGTGGTGGCTGAGCTCGCTCGAGGGCCGGGACCTGAGGACGTAGAGAATTTGCATTCCAACCCTGCAGGGACACACCATTGATAAAGGCACACAGCCAGGCGCAACCCGCCTCGAGGTAGGGCCTCGTGAGTCCCGCGCTGGCTCACAGGTGCCCAGATACACCTCTCCTAGCCCTACCGTGCGGCCATGTGTCGTAGGCGGGCTGTACACGCCGGGGTCTCTGCCGAGGGGGAGCCCCTCCCGTGCAGTGGAAGCACCATGCTCTGTCTTTGGCTGGCGACACCGCCGAGGAGCGGCTATGCCCGTGCACATCACGGAAGCGCTATGCTCCGCTGGTGATAAACAACCGAGGCGGCTCACAACCGTATCAACCTCGGGGAGCCCAGAGCTCGGTGTCAGGCGCCATCGCGCCGCCCTCGGGAGTGCAGCGAGGCTGGACACGGGCTGCGCCCGGGCCATGCCCGAACGTACGCCACCCAGCCAGGTCCCTCAGACCTGGTCGTCGTGCGCCTCCCCGAGCGGAGCCAAGGTATGAAATTCGTTTGAACGTCAAGGGGGACTCCTGAGCATCGCGACTCAGGAGCCTAACTGGTCACGTAGCCCCTCACTCCTTAGTCCCGTCCTGGTCACCGATCGGGGCTAACGGCGGCTGAGGTATGCGCGGGGTCGGGCCCTGCCTACGTAGAACGACCAATCCACTCCTATGCCTTCCGTCCCTATATGTTGTTCGCACGTCAAGGGGGACTCCTAAGCATCGTGACTCAGGAGCCTAACTTGCCACGTAGCCCCTCACTCCTTGGTCCCGTCCTGGTTTCCGGTCGGGGCTAGCAATGACTGAGGTATCTTGTGAGGTCGGGCCCTGCCGACGTAGAACACACGCAAGTAGGAGGGAAGAATGTGAATTCAAAGCAAATATTACAAGCCATAAGTCGTTTCACAACTCCAAACACAAGTTTAAACGCCTCCACGTGGCATGGTGCATGTTGCAGGAATTAAAGCAGAGCGGAAGCTGCGAAGGGATCACTCTCCTGTGGCGCCTCCACCTCCCGAGGCCGCGGAGCTGGCGGCACCACGCCCAGGCAAGGTGCTGAAGGCACGGAACTTCCCCAGCATGGCCTCGGCTCAGCCTTTCACGGCCTCAGCAGTGGCGGCGGCAAGGTCGCCGCTCACAGGCTCCAGCAGGCCGTCAAGGTCGACGCTGGGGTCGCGAAGGTAGACGTGGCTGAGGACGCGCGTCAGCGCTGCAGAAGACAGGGCATGCGCCTCAGCCTCGGCCGTGGGGCCAAGGCCGTCCGCGAGATGTTCAAGTGCACGGAACAAGAAAGGAAGCAGCTCGGCGGGGCCGTCCTCTGCACCAGCCAACGGCTTCTCCAGGCCACCCTCGCAGAGCATCTTCAACGCGGCGCGAGCCTTCTCCTCTAACCTGGCGAAGGCCACCCTATCCTCAGCCAGGATCTTTGCCTTCCTGTCTAGCTCGATCCTCTCCGCTTTCAGTGACTGTTCCAGCGTCTCCAACCGGCCACGGAAGTCATCAAGCTCGGCGTCCCGGTCCCTGACGGCGGCCTCCCGAGCCTCCATCTCCTTTTCCTTCTCCTGGCGGCCACGGACCTCCTTGGCGAGCTCGTCGCACAGGCCTTGTAGCTCGACCTCCAGCGCCTTGGAGCGGTCCCAGGCATCCGCGGCGTCGCCCTGGGCAGCATCGCGAGCGGCCCTGGCCTGGCAGCACTACAAAAAAAAATACAATTCCGTGATGATACATGTTTGTCATAGTAGGTCGCGTTTTTTGTCATGCATGTACATCCATGACAAATTTATGACAGAATCAAGATAGTCATACCTGTGCTGTCGTAGAAGTGTTCCATGACATTACCAAAATTATCATCACGGAAGTGTCCACTTCCATGACGATAAATCGCGTCCACGAACTGCTTTACGTCAAGGGTGACCGACACGTGGCATCCACCGTAGCGAACGCCGTTTAGCTATCGGGTCAGGTTTTGGATCCGATACCCCATTAACAGCCCCGACCAATGGGGATTTTCCACGTGTAAAATCATCATTGGCTGGAGGAAACACATGTCGGCTCACCGTTGGGACAGATGTCATCCGCTCATTGGACGAAGGCGCCTATGATCTGGCGACCGTGTGGCACGGCCCAACAAAGGCCCATTCTGTGAAAAGGCCGACCCGTTTGACTTGGTCAAAGGTGGCGGGCGGCCCATGAAAGCTTGTTAACGGCTGTTAGCATATAGCCCATTTACAGCCCGCTAACCCGGGGCCCGTTCGCCCTATCCGAATTAGGCCCGATGGCGTCATCTGGGCCGTCCAATATGATTCAGCCCGTTTTAACTTCCGGCCGTGTGGCCCATGACTTCTTCGGCCCATATGAGGACCTTTGTAACTCTTGGCCCATTAACGACCGTGGTGAAACGGCCCGTAATGAACGATGTATCATTTTATACCCATTAACGGCCCGTTATTCCATTGGGCCATTTCCAGCCAAGTTATCTTCGCCTTCTCGGGGCCCATTGATTCTTAGGCTCATTTGCGACATTCGATTACATACGCCCGTTCTTGTCATTTTACGCTTGTGGGCCAAATTCATCCCGTCGTCATACGGCCCGTTTGCGGACCGTTAATCGTTGGGCGTTTTCATGTAAAAAAACCCGTTGGGCTGTTTTCATAGAGTTATCAAATACGGCCTATTAACGGCCCGTTATGGTCCACGAATAGTACGACCCATGATTGGCGAAATGATGATACGCCCCGTAGAAGGCCCATGGATCCTATGGCCCATATGAGGCCCATGGATAGTACGGCCCGTAGAAGGCCCATGGACCCTACGGCCCGTAGAAGGCACATTGATCCCTAAGGCC
This sequence comes from Aegilops longissima, assembly GCA_021605205.1. NCBI lineage: Eukaryota > Viridiplantae > Streptophyta > Magnoliopsida > Poales > Poaceae > Aegilops > Aegilops longissima. The sequence continues at coordinate 607,217,914 of CM038679.1, read as the reverse complement.
CGTATAGAAGGCCGATGGATCCTACGGCCCGTATAGAAAGGCCAATGCTCCTACGGCTGAACGAAGGCCCGTGGATCATACGGCCTGCAGGAGGCCCATGATTACAACAGCCAGTGTGTTGCCATGATTATTTTGGCCTAGTTACCAAAAATAGGCTATTGTGGCCACTAGAAAAACACAGAAAAAGAACTGCAGTGACTACAAGCAAACAACTAAACAAGACAATAAGGAAATAAATAAGCAAGCAAGTAAGGCTAGCCTATTACGCTATTACACATATTACATCCACTGGGCATCAAAGTTACCACCACGGTGCAAATATAGGGAACAAAGCAGCATATTACATACACTTGGCCGTCAAAATTGGCCACCATTGCAAATAAACACGGCAGCAAAACAAGAGCATAACTGAAACAACCGGAATAGCTCAAGAAACGTTATCACAGGTATCCACCATGCGGCAATAAGCAGCAAGCTGATTAGCTTTGTCTGTTTGGCGCTAAAATCCTCAACGCTTGTTGTTGCACGGAAAGTATGCATCTGAATGCTCCGGGGACTTCCGCATCCTTCCGCTTCTTGTCGCAAAGACACGGTGATCGATGTCTTTCAGCTTGTAGTTGAGACTCAAGAAACCGAACTGATTCAGACAGTGAGTTTGAATAGCTTGTGCATGCGGTAGTGGCCAGTAACTCGAACACTAAACCAAGACAGGACTTTGGGGTTGTCTCGTTGTCTTCAAGATAGTCTTCCTTAGCTGTTTTATCAGCTTTGTTGGAGACCAACAAGGATGTGTCACTATCCTAAACCTTATCTGCATTACTTCCTTTACCATTGCTTAATAAGGCACTCTTCCCCAATATTCATCGAGATTCTAAAAGAAGAAACAAGCGGACACATAACAAGTTTAGCATGTACTAGTATATGAAACTCATTTCGTGAACCCTTCATTAGTAAGGTGGACAGGATTAAACTACCAAGTCTTCTATTGCCAAGTACTAGTACATAATAAAAGCATCAAACAAACATATATCTATGTCCTATGGTCACTTTGCATTGTCTTGCCAAATCAAAATAGAGACACGGTTCAAATCATATCAGTTCAAGACAAAGCAGCGGTGAAAGAATACAAAGCGTGAAACTACACGGCACAACAAGATTTCAGATGGGTACCACGGGTCTACATGTACAACAACACTATTGGCTCTGTTGTGATGCTAGTAATGTGCATGATATGAAAGTCAACTGTATACACAATTGAAATTGAAATCAAAAGAGCTATTGATAAGAGCAAACCTGTTAAAGAAACATGCGTGAACATACCTGCCGTGCCATTGGAGTTTGATTGGATCCTTCAATTTAAAAATAAGTTTGTATGAGTAAATACAATGATACAAGAGCAAAGCAATCATAGTTAAAAAGGCGCGCCTAAGCGGCTTAAGCGCGCCTAGGCTCTAGGCGTTGGCAAAGCGCATTGCGCATAACTATGCTTAATCATGCATAATCTGCAAGATAAGCATGCGCTTTGGTCGATAAAGTGCAAAGGCGGTGGCAAAACACACAATTAATGCCTAGCGCTTTTTGAACTATGATAGCAATGGAATCTTAAATTAGAACAGTTGTTCTTGAGGTTTAGGCACTTGTTCTACATGAGCAGATCTGATAAAGACGCAAGAATATAATACTTAAAAATAGAAAATGAGCTCATAGACCTTACCACATTCTTGGTTCGGGACTAGTATAGAACAAGGCGTTCCCAGTCATCGTCCAGTAAATGTGTCTTAGGAGAACGTAAGGGAATTTGATGAGTTTCTTTGCTGGTGAAATCGTTTTCTTGAGTAATTCCAATCGCCACCAAGCATTCTTGAAGATAGCAGAGGTATTAGCACAGGTTACCTCATCATGAGTTTCCAAATCGGTCCTTCTCTATAGACAAAAATGCGAAAATTTGCTGTATTATAACCATCATGGTGGTAGGATGTATGGGACGAAGCAAAGTAATTGCCATGAATAACATTACTTACACATAACTCCTGGACAAACACCTGCAACTGGCATTTTCCTTCATCTTTAGTATAATATTTCCAAGATGGGAAGATACGCACATACAATTTAACAACATCAAATGCGATAGATGCTAAACTACGACTGGCTGGTTGTGCTTCCTCCACGGGAATAGGCGTACAAACTGGTGGAGTTGGGGTTCGCCGTGATAATCTTGGCCCTTTGGGCCTTTGGAGCTGCCTTACTAACTGCTCTTGTTTGGGAGCTCTGTGGTGGAGATGGTCTTGTGTCAACAGGAGGCTGGGTTACTATCGGCTGGGGTTGGGGTTAGATTGGGTGAAGCTGGTTCTCTGTCCATCGCATGAGGGTACAATCTGCGAGAGTTTGGGTTATGTGTGGTAGGGCTGGTTCTTGTGCATGTACAACCGGGTGCTATCTCCACCAATAGGTAGCACTGTTTTATTTGAAGACCGTGTTTTATTCCGCTGAATCTTGGCATCACCGCTCCAATTCAAATGGCTGATAAACAAGAAACATAGTTGAATGTACAGACATTGTATGAGAGATAGATGCAATAGATAGTGTGGAAAAAGAGGGCATGAAATAGTTGACATGTATATTGTTTAACTAAAGCGGATAGCATGACATAATTTCACATATATGATGTCTATCTAAACTGGATAGCATAGCATAACATAATTCAAAGATATGATGAATAACAAAACAGGATCACATGACATAATTCACCTACATGTTATCTAAGTAATCAGGATCACATCATTTAATTCACATATGTGATTTATATGCTAAGCAGAGGGCATTCGATATGATGTCTGAACTAAGAACATGGTGTTGAATATTGTGTATATGATGTCTAAACTATGCAATGCAAGACACCGTATGCATGATATGAGCAGTATAACCGTGCCAAGTTAGAGCATACACCTCGGTGGGGGAATAGGACTGGTCATCTGTCTCTGAATCCATCTCTGAAGAGCTATCGGGACCCAACAAGAGATCTGCTTTGACAGGTAGCACTATCTGCTCTGAAGGCCTTGTTTTCACTCCAGATTTTCCATCTCCCACCCAAATGGCTGATTCACAGGAAGAGTAGTTTAATGTACAAACATTGTCGACAAATGGAAATGTAATGAAGAAAAGGATGGGCAAGATATCATTCAAATATATGATGCTGGTTAAACAGGATGGCATTGCACATTTCACATATATTATGGCTGGCTAAAAGACATGAGACTGCATAATTCCCATATATGATATAGAAACTAAACAGGTGGCATTACAGAACATGTCTAAACTAAGCAGATGACATATATGATGTCAAAAGTAGGCCCTGCAAGGCAACATATGCATGATATGACTAACATCATCATGCCAAGGTAGAGCAAACACCTTGGGGGTAAATAGGAGTGGTCGTGGCGTGCGAATCCGCCTCGAACAGATATCTTCCTCTAGATTACAATGCGGAGAGGGGGGGAGGGTTTGCCATTGAACCCACCATGGAGCGATGTCGCATGACATTGTATTGCAGCAAAAACTCTTCTCTTTTCTCTACATGTTCAACATGACTGTGTACAATATCTGACATGCATACGAAAAAATATGGTGAGATTATGTAAGGAGAGCATGCAGAAATTTAGAGTGATGGTAACAACCAGTGGATGGATCCAAAAATAATGATAGCAGGCTGATGATTGCTTTAAATTAATAAAAAGACAGATGATGATTGCTTTACTATTTGTTTCCCACCCAAGATGAACAACATAGGCATACCCTAGGTGAACCAGATATTAGACAGACATACTATTCATTGCTGCCTCGATATGTGCCCCATAACTAATTTAGAACTCAAGTTTAAACATGAATTTGGACCTGAGTTGGGAGTCCAAGAGCTGAACAGGACGATAAAGTAGCAGGTAAGTTTAATCAATGCATAACATAAGTAGAAACAAAAGAGTGCGACCTCTCTTGTGGACCTGTGTACTCCTCAGGTTCATCTGCTGAGTCGATGATGATGATGCCATTGGGGTGGTGCCAGTGGCAGGGAAGGAGATCTGAGGCGGTGAAAGACGGTCAGGAGTCGTGATGTCTGGTTTGGTGGATGCTTCTATCGATGGAGCAGCTCAGGTGAGGTGGACGGCGTCGTGGAAGGAGCAGGACAAACCACACAAAGTTCCCTTCGACACGTACTTGTAACTGAAGTAATTTTGTAAGGGCTCATTTGGCTTGCATGATTCTTAAAACGCAGGGATAGGAAAAACACCGGAATAGGATAGGAAAATGCACATGGTAAACAGAGCATTTGTAAACACAGAATTTCTATCAACTTGGGTGTTTGGTTTATAGGAATTGGAAGAGTAGAGGAATGCAAAGAAACATGGCCAAAATAAAGAGAAACCATATGAAAGTGTGTACAGTTAGAATGTTATTCTGGCACTAATGCACTTGGTCTTGTTTTCATGCATAGGATTTTGAAAAGTAGGTCCAGGTGGATGTTTTGCTTCATTCCTTTCAACAAAATGCATGAATAATTGAATAGTAGAGTGCCATTGGAAAATTCCCTATTGCTATGTTTTTCGTTGAACCAAAATAGCCCTAATGGATCGGCGTGAATGTATAGTAATAAGTGATGCAACAAGTGTACAACCTCTTTGCCGTAGCCGTGTAAACCTCGGCATCATTGGGTTGGTCGTTGAAGCGAGTTGAGGCAGAGGTGGCTGTCGGAGGTGTGGAGGAAGATCTCGAGGAATCTGAGACGGTGTCCGAGGGCACTGCTCTGTTGTGATGGATCGTTCTGTCGTTGGAGCAGCTCCGGTGAGCCGTAAGACGTCAAGGCTGAAGCAGCACAAGACAGACATCGTCAATCTCAAGTGGGATTCTAATAGCATCTCCAATAGATGATGAAAAATGGATGTAAAATTAACATCACCAAAAACCACCTGACTACAACAGATGAGGTAAAAACTGTTGATTCTGAATGCTACTGTCGAAACTGAACGCAATGGTAGCAGAGAGACACTTGACATGTAGTTTAGGGAGGGCCTGCAGTTCATCTTCAACCTGCACACCCCTGAGCCGCCTGCCACCACCGGCCGAACCGCCGGCCCCAGCGCCGCCTCGCCGCCCCGAAACAACTCGCCACCGCCGCCCCGGCCAGCCCTCTAGCCCCCCACCTGAACCCTAAGATAGATAGTGGGGTACCTCTCCGTGAGCCCCATTCCCATGCGGTGGTTCTTCCTTAACTCCGGCGAGCCCCCCCCAACCCCTGAAAATCGGCTGACCCAAAAGTCGATTCAGTCGACTGAAGTGTGGCTTAATCGAGCAGAGCAGCAGCACGAAGCGAGGGAAGAGCAGCAGCAGCAGCTGGGCGGCGAGCAAGAGTCGAACAGCAAAAACAGCCTTGGCGCGAGAGCCGAGCAGCAGCAGCAGATCCGGCTGGTATGGGCGCCGCCGCCGAAGGGGCCTCGCCTTTGACCGGGAGAGCCGCCCGTGGAGATGTCGCCAGGGCGCCGGCTTCAAGGTAGCCGCTCCATGGCGGTGTGGGATGGAGCACCGTCGGCGCCGGGAGGTCGAGTTAAGGAGAAGGTGCGATGCAATGAGTGTACAACCTCTTTGGTGGCGCCGGTAGGCCTCGGCTTAGCCGAGGAGTCGGTGAGGATGCTGCGGTTCGGTGGAGCAGGTTAAGGCGGCGCTGTGGGGATGGAGCAGCCGCGATAGGCGAAGCGATCGTCGGAGCAGCTCCTTGGAGGTGGAGGGCGGGCGGCTGAACGGCGGGGCGGCGAGATGGACGACGGATCCTCATCCGGGGAGGTGGGCGAGGGCGTCGAGCTGTTGCGGTGGGCGACATCATCGGGAAGAGGCTCGGCTGGGCAGCGGTGAGGTGGCGGATGGAGGAGGTGGGGTTTCGCTCTGGAGCGGAGAGGTTATGGCGGCCGGGATTTGAATGGCGAAAAGGCGATGGGAGGGTGAAGCATGACTTAGGGGCGCTTGTCCAAAATGTAGGGTGTGTTACAAAAGTACCCCCACCGATTTGAACTAGCGGCCCTTTCGCTCGAGGGTTAGAAGGAGGATTTCACGTGTCGGGTTTGGCAGCTGGAGGGAGTTTTCGCGCGTTGTAATTTCGGGATAGCAAGGCGCGGGTTGTGAAGGCGCCAGTTTTGGGAGCACGATATCTGAATTTTCGGGATATAACAAGATGCGGGTTGAATTTTAGGGACAAGCCTAACGTGTAGTAATATTGTACTTATGCGTACCAAATCAATTCGCACTTCCTCAACCAAAAGAAAACAAAAAATAAAACTATTCACACCACACAAAGAGAGTCTTGCCCCGTTTTACTATACAAATGCTATTCAAAGCTACTCCCTCCTTCCATCTATATAGGGCCTAATGCGTTTTTTGATGCTAACTTTGACCAAATATTAGAGCAATGATATATGACATGCAACTTACACAAAGCACACCGTTAACTTCGTGCATGAAAGGTTCTTTCAATGATATAATTTTCACATTGTGCATGTCATGTACTATTAATCTTGTCAATAGTCAAAGGCGGTCTTAAAAATCTCATTCGCCCTATATAGATGGAAGGAGAAGTATGAATCCATGTTATGTCCGATTAATTTTTTAGCTTTTATGTATAATGCATGTAACCTACTCATACCAACATTTTAGTGCATTCCAAATGTCTATACTACCGCTGCAATTCGAACTAAATTTGAATTCGTTTCCCTATTTCAATAAGAATCTACAATCATGATTGTTGACAACTTCAACCATCATTAGTGTATTACCTTAATAACACACCACATGATTACTATAGAGATAGATATGAACTATGTGTACTACATGAACTCGAATTCTATTTTTTGAATACACTTGATGTTGATTCCAAATAATAGTACATTTGATGTACTAACTATATATTCATAATCTAAACCATGTTCCATCATTACACCGTGTTTATCACACAAAGTATAGTGCCCGCCCCTACATTATGACAAGTATTTAGACCTGAGTTGCAAAAGCCACACATTAGCCCAAATTATAATCAATGTTGTACATTTTGATATCTTCTTCAAGTATCTATATCCACCTTTTTATAATGAATTATGATCTTTGTTCATCTTTTACACCTTCACGATCCTCTTCTATTTGTAGCTAGCTAGCGCTAACTTTCTATTGTGCATGCACACGCCCGCCCCCTCACACACCCTTAGTGTCCCCTCCATCGCGCACGTTCATTATTTCTCTTTAGGTCGTCCACCAGCGGTGTGTGTAGGCCCCCGGCTCCTTCTTTCTGGCACACACCGGTCGATATACCTCTCTAGCCAAGTGTGCCTACAACAAACACATATATACTTCCCCTCTTCTCTTCTCACCGTCCATGCCCCCATATGTCCAATACGATTCCACACAGTGCACACTCCGCCCCTCTTTTCATTAGTCACATGCTCGCACACTCCTCCCCCCTCGACATGGTAGGCCTCTCGCACCACCTCCTAGCCACACTCTCTCCCCCTGTCTGCCTCTCCGGACCTTATTTGCTTCTAACACATGCAGGCGTGTATATGAACTGATCTCCCTACATATAGCCAGGTCGACTATAATTCGTTTCACCAAGCACCGATACACTTACCTCGCTAGTTATGTCTCTCCTTTCTCGGACACACGACGGTTGATCTTCCTATGTAATTACGCATGCTTACCACAACCATATCTTCTCCCTCATCATCCTTGAATACCTCCCGACCCGTCTCTCACACATTGCATGCATAGACAGACAGACATCCCCGCCCTCTCTTATTGATATTGCACTCATACCCTCCGTTTGTCTAGCAGGCCTCTCCCACCATTTGTGAGGCGCCACTCCACCACCAACCCTCCGGCGCTACCTTTGTCTTTTTCCCAACCTTATTCCTCTGCTACACATATCCATGGATGTCGATCGATCTCCCTCAATACATAGCTAGGTCTCTCTCCTTCCCAGACATATACTAGTCAACGGTCTCTACCCCCCACACACACACACCGATAGTCGAGCGTTGTAGGTAGGTATCCATGCCATGGAGAAGAACTGCACCTCTGCCCTCTCAAATTCCAGTAGGCCAGCCTCCCTGTATCTTTGACATGGGCAAACACAAATTTGATGGCACTCTTTATCGATCGCGCAGCCATACACTTCATCCCTGTTTTCAATTCTATCGATATCTCACGTCCATGACTCCGTTTCACACACATTGCATATGTTACGTTTTTCTGATTGAGATATCATCAACACATTGCCTCTGTTTCGCACAAACCATCTCTCTCACACCCACCCACATACGTACCTGCACCTAAAGAAGAAGTGCCGCGGGGCGACGCGTACTCACGTCTCGTTCCCGGCCACACCCGCGCGGGTACACGGTGGAGTTCGTTTCTGTATGAAAAGGCAGCCCACGTGATAATTTGACGCGTGTAGCGGTTGTTTACTCGAAGGAGGGTCGGGTACCACGCCTAGAATATAAAACGATTGCCGTGGGGAAAATGGAAAAATGGGTTTGTCTCTCGTGAGTCTCGTCACACAATCTCACACAAGGCCGCCGTGGCCTCTCTCTCTCAGCGTTGGTCAGTGATCCGGCCGCATCCCGTCCGCCGGCGGAAAGGGAGGATGTGCATCGTCTCTCCATTCGACGGCGTTGAGGCAGCTCGTCCCGATCTGCAGTACCCGTCATTCTCTCTGACCAAGCTCCGGCGCGGTAGGGCCTTCGCCACTTGCTCGCTGCCGCAGTATGGGCAGATCCCGGCCGCCGGCGCCCTCCTAGTAACATCCCGACGACCCTCAGGTACAGCTTCCTCCGGCCTTGCTCCACTGCCCATCTTCCCACGTTGCTGCATGTGGATCTTCTTTAGTTGTTTGCTTAAATCGTATCTCGGCCGGTGTACTTTCCATCTTGCAATCTCGTCCTCAAACCATTTTTGATAAACCACCATGTGCTATCTTTCCCTTTTTACATGGAACATGTTTCTTTTTGTCGGCGTATGTGTCTTCAACTTCGTGTTATTGGGCAGTAATTGTTTCCTTCGACCTCCTTTTGCAAACAGGGCTATCCATTTTCACCTCGTTGTTATTGCGACCTTTTGGTGAACTGCACAAATCACTTTTACAAGAGTGTTTTGTGCAGTTCGCTAAATGTCACACGAACAACGTTTTTACATTTCTGTGGACTGCGGAAAGGGAGATTGGTTTTGCTATCCTCCTCATCCAACTCCATGCCTAATCTTCTCCGACAAGAAGTTAGTCCTAAAGAGAGATCGTAGAGGTGATCGGCTTCTATTTATGTGTGTTATGTTTCATCATCTTGTTCATTGTAATCACACTGACTGGATATCTTTGCAAACAGGGATGGTCCGCCCGATTTTAGTGGAGCTGCACAAAATGATCGGATTGTGGTGTCCTTCATACACCTCTTTTTGGCTATAGAGCTGGGTGAAACTAGCTGCCAAGCAATGAACAATGTGCCAAGGAAATGGAGCCATGCCTCGAACAACATCGATCAATTATATTTTTCTTTATTTGTACACCTTCTCACAACTTTGTCTTCAGATGTGATGTGAATATTGGCGCTGATCTGCGAACCATTGAGATGCATTAGCCATGGTAGTTTCATTTGTATTTGATGGAATGTTGTAACGAGATAATCTCGAGGCAAGACACATGAATCCTAAGTTGAAACCTTTTTTTTCCTGTGGGAACCAGAGTTGAAACCTTCATAGCATCACAGTACAATTTCATCAAAATTATGCGTACATATAAACAAATCCTGAAGGATTGATAGCAATGCCAGAAACAATTCAACTTCGTTTCACCGACATGTTGGACATCCTTCATCCGGCTCCACCTGCCATGCAGCAATATTGAGTGCACAACCCAACTTCAGGGAAAGATTCACCCGGTCGTTGCGCAGATTGTAATGACTAGTGAGCAGTCAAATCACAGAGCCCCACCTTCGCCACAGTAAGTTGCTCGGACGAAGCAACCATCATTTCTCTGTTCCTTGAATCCGCTGGTACTCCCATATTCCCACAGTAAAGTTGCTCGGGCGAATCAACCATCACTATATCCGCTCACGTGTGATGACCACAGGAGCTATCCATTCAGATTGCATGTTAAAAAAATAAAGGTCGATAACTAATGCGGCAAACTTTCAAAAAAAACTAATGCGACACTTCGGGCCAACGCGGCCAGATCGCATTTTGCACGAGAAATTACACACCATGTTTCGTTGACATGTGGTCCCGTTCAACATATCGGTGAGATGGCGAGTAGTAGGAGTATTTACAAACCGGCGTGTAGGCGGGCGCCTTCGTGAACCGTGGCAACCGGCAACCGTCCACCGACGCTTCGCCTTTCCTCTCGATTTGGAACTGTTGTCGACGCTCTTCCTCTCCTCCTCCATTTTCCTTCAGCCCTTCACGCTTTCTTACGCCATTGTTCGATGTCTTCTCCATGGAGGAACAGGACGGAAGCGACCCGTTATTCTTGCCCGATCTGAAAGATGACGTGGTGGAGGAACTCATTGATCGGTGCGACGTCATCACCTCGGCTAGCATGGCAGGTTCGTTCAAGCCCATTCTTGACTCAACTAATAACATCATTACAAGGAACCCAAGAGTCAAGGAACGGTTTGATCTCCCCTATCTTCTTCGCCGTGACCCTGATGACCGGCGCCGTCACGACGGAGGCCTCGCCCTGTGCAAGTTGATGCCGCTTGATAATGATACGTATGATGTTAAGATGCCATCGCTTGAGGGCAAGGCCTGGGCAGGCGCAAATGGAGATTGGGTTGTTTACATTGGGTCCAACTGCGAGTGGGAACTTGTTAATGTGTACACTCGTGACCGGGTTCCACTTCCAAAAATCTCAGCAGACTGCCCAGAAGTTGAGCACACCGGTATTGTACTCACATTCAAATACAATCATGGTGACTGTCTTCTACGGAAGATAGAAATTTCTCGAGTTCCCACCCGCTCTTGGAATTACAACAACTATGAAGTTGTTGCTATCTTCGACAAGCTTGTTGTCGTCGTTGTTGGTTTGACTCGATGGACATTGCTGATGCAATTGAATCGAGGGCCTTGTGTTTGCTGCCACCACCGTGGCACTGTTTTTTACATGGAATCGTTATGATTTGATGCGTTTGTCTTCCACCGTAATTATAATTGTTTCATCCACATGCATCTTGGGTTAGCAAGTTTCCTTTACTAATTAACCTTCTTCTTGCGTTTCCAAGGTCCTATGAAAATTCCACCACCTATACTTGAAAAATTTTATAACCAAGGGGGAGATGACGATGGTGATGATCACGAGCATGAGGACGAGCAGCGCCCATATACTCGTTGGCGCCTGGCAACTAATTCCGATGGATCACCTCTTCTCGTGTGTATACAGCCCACTGATGATGTTACTGCTAAGGAAGAAGGTGTAGTCTCCCATGGTCGCACTCTCCGGACCTATTCCAACACCCATTGCATGGTATTGGGATGGACACTAGTGTGCTAGCGCCAACACCATCTCC